>ML810173.1:139309-151833 GCA_009831015.1 Picea engelmannii
TTACACTACGGCCATATGACCCTAATCCGGAGCGCGGGGAAGTTTCAACAGTTGTGTAACTGTTAACCACCTATTTGCCAAGCATACGGTCATATGCGCCATACGCCCAGGTGCCTAGGCGGTTAGGGGCTGGCGCGCCCTTAACCGTTCTACGGTTTGCACCGTTGGCGCGGTTGCGCCCGATGCTGGTTTTTCACGCTTTAAAATGCGTGTGAGCTAGGTTCATTCAAAAAGGGTGCGTTTTGTAGATGCAGAGACAGCAAGCTTGAAGAGGGGGACTTCCAGGAGGCATAACTTCTTCATTTTTCGACCGATTGAGGTGCTGAAAGAGCCCAGACAGGGGTTTTGGGACGCTCTGAAGCCATTGGAGCAGTCGGTTTGTCAGTTTGAGCATTGTAAGACATGTTTTTGAGAAATTTTGAGCAATTAATAATAATGATCCATTGGAAGCTGGACCAGGAGATGTAGCCCAAGAGAGGGGTGAACTCCTTTATCAATTTCTGTGCTTATGTGTTTATGTTCATTGATTATGTTGTTGTCTATGTATAATTTTCATAAGTAATCCTTTAATTTATGTGTTGCAAACTGATCCTTTTGCTTTAAACACATAACATTCACTTGCAATAATTTTCAAGTTTTTCAAGTCTTCTTCATTTTTAGATCAGCTCTGAAGGCCTTTCTACAATAAACAGGAATGCCAAAAACCCTAGACATCCAAAAACCTAACCCTAGGAGATGAAGTGCCAAAAATCATGTGGGCCCCATTTGGGTAAGTGAGTACATCAACTTCCTGGGGTCTCAACTTTTGCAAACGATCTTCATTTTAGGCGTGTGATAGCTCGTTAGAAAGGTATTGTCGAGGAGATTAATTTTTGGGGCTCAATCATGCCTTTGGATATCATTGAGAACCTAGATATCGAAAAACATTGATTTGGGCCCTCAAAATGGCCTTGGAAGTTAAAAACTACTAAAAATAGTAAATTTCCATAATTGCCAGAAAACTATTTTGAGCCAGTCGAAAAAGGTGGGTGGCCACCGGTATCCAATTAGATCATATAAGGCCTGAAATTTCTCTATATATTTTCTGATAGTCACTGCTTCAGCTTCTAATGTTTCACCTTTTGTTTCGGCTTCCTTCAATTTTTGTTTGAGGATGTCTTCAATATTCTTAGCTTCTTCTAAATTAACCTTCAACATAGCAATTTCTTCAGATGGTTCATTGCATGTTTTCTCATACGTAAGCAGTAATTGTTTTTGTTTTCTTTTCTTTTCTCTGAGTCTATCAATCTCTTCCGTGGCACTGACAAGTTCTCCTTTAAGATCTACTACTGCTTCACAATCAATGAACTCACTTCCTGTATCTTCAATGTTTAGATATTCTAAGTCTATTAGCATGATATCATTTATTTTATCTTCAATAGAAGAGTCATTTCTTTCATCATCTCAGGGATCATCATCATTGTTTACACAAAGGCTTTTCTTCTTAAAATTATTCTCTTTATAGACCTTCTTGTGTTTGTTCTTCTCTTCATCGTCATATGTCAGATCCTTTCTTTTGTGAGGACACTTAGATGCAAAATGACATATATTACCATAGTTGAAACATTTCAAGGGAAGTTTACCTTTGTATTTGCCTGATCCTTTCTTCAGTCTTCTCACAAAATTTGCTTCAATCTCATCTATATCGGAGTTTTGTTTTTCTCTACTTTAAAAGATGCCTCTCTTGTAGTGGATTTACCTTTGGTGATTCTCATTTCATAAGCATTTAGGGTTCCAAGAAGTTGATCTAGTGTCAACTTTTTGAGATTAGCTATTTCCTCTATAGAAGAGACCTTTGAGTTAAATCTATCAAGAAGAGATATTAATATTTTCTGGACTGGAAAATATTCATCTATCGTTTCACCTAGGCCTTTCATAGTGTTGACAAGTTCTTCTATACATAAGAAGTACTTACTGATAGTTTTGTGTTCATCCATCCTTAACTGCTCAAATTTCAGTCTGCGAGTCTAAATTTTTGTGTCTTTCACCTTTTCATTACCTTCATAACTACTTATCATCTTGTCCCACATAAAAAAATTTGAATCAAAGTGCATGAATTTAACAAACTCGGCTTCAGCAAGTCCACTGAGGATGGAATTCATTTCTTTTTCATTAAATTTAAACTCCAGCTTATCATCTTTTGAGGCCAAGACTACAGGCTTCACATATCCCATTTCAACGACATCCCAAACATCATTACCCAAAGACATTAAATGTGTTCTCATTCTTATTTTCCAGAAGGCAAAGTTTGTTCCATCAAACAGAGGGGGTCTATTAGTTGAACTTCCATCATGACTAGTCATGTTCAAGATTATGGATCTACCTTTGATCAAAGGCACCTACTCTGATACCAATTGTTTGAAATATAACTGAGAGGGGGGGGTGAATCAGTTATGTATATAAGCTTGAAACTTTTCCTCTTATTTTATGGTTCTTTCTAGATTATTATTTAATGTGTTGTTGATAACTTAACATGCATAGATATACAATATTTGATCAATCACATAGAATACACAGAGACACTGATTTTCATGAGGAAACCCATAAGGGTGAAAACCTCTTCTTCTTAGTATGTCAATCAAGCTCCAACTTTCATGTACATCACAGTCTTTGAGCTCCAACTCAAATATGAGGCTACAACCTTTGATAGCAAGCTACAACTTGCAAAGAGAACCAACTCTCAGATTTCTCTAGCACCAACTCCCAAGTTTCTCTAGCACCCACTAGATGGAAGCACCAACTCCCAAAATATCTTCTAGAGCCAACTAGAATTTAAAGGACTGCAATCCTCCCTAGCACCACCCTACCACCCTGATTGAATCTTAAAAAAATTTACTTACTTGCTATGTCTCTGATATGGTTTGTTACAGCTCCATGTCTCATCTACCTCTTCCAGCTTCTATTACTCTATTTTGATTCTATACTCTGCTCTTTCTCTTGCTACACACTCTGATAACTCTGTTCAACTTCTCTTATTAATTTATACTCTGTGTTGTCTCTACATGTTATACGTTGCACATATGATCTCCAGTTCAGGTCATGTACACGTTCACATTCTACCCACATGCATAACTATCAAAAAATCACACTATCTTCTTTGTTTTGCAAATCTTTCTCACCTTGACTCTTATGCCCGATCATCATTCAAACTCTTTTTCTTCCCTAGAGGTTATGTTGTATATGATCATCATTAGTGGTCATTATCCAAAGATTCATTAGCTTCTCTGGAAGTTATCCTGAACCTATTCATCACTAGCAGTCGTTATCCTAAGATTATTTGGCTTCTCTGGCATTCACAATTCTTCGTTTTCTCTGCCAATTACAGTCAGTCATTATTGGCTTCTTTGGCTTCTAATCCCCTTCCTTCATGTGACCACCAGTGGTGTCCATACGCCTATTCAAAAGTCACTTCACGATCTTGGTCTAGTGAGTGCTAGCTCCTTCTTTTGATATGACCTTGGGCGATGAACTCATGTGACCACGTGATTGTGGGCGTGTCCAAAGGTGGTTTGAAACAAACTATGTTTCACCCCACAATTTACCTTGAGCCTTCACGTGTCCTTTCTCCAAAACTGTGGTTTTGATTGTGGCCCGCCTTCATCTTTTTAAAGTTCATGCACCTTCAATCCTTGCAATGCGATGGGACCATCGATCTCACGATATTGACAGTGCTCTTGAACTGACAGATCGAATCTAGCCTTCTTAAATTGATGGTTGTGATTTACTTCATGATTCGGGCTCCAGGAGGTTCAAATCTCAAATCCTTCTTTCCTCTGTATGCCAATCTTCCGAAGTGGAAGATATATTGACACATGTCCTTATCGGATTAACGATCAAGATCTCCTTCGGGTCTCCGGACTCCAGAGATTTCAAATATCAACTTCTCGTTTCTTATGACTGGATATCTTCCGAAATGGAAGATTTGCTGACATCTTTCCTCTTTAATCTAATGGTTATCCTCCACTATGGGACTTCTACCTTTTCGACTCTTCGGCGCTTCGCTTTTCCATGAACACTTTTACCCGGAGTCAATGATCTATTGAAACGTACCCTCCTGCATGATCAATGATCATGAGTCACTTCGGTACTTCAGGCTTTAGGAGTTTCAACTCCTATGTACTCATTTCTCCCAGAGTTCTTTCACCCAAATGCATAATCTTCTGACACGTACCCCTCTTGGCGATCAACAACTAGGGTCTTCTTCGAGTCTTCAGTGTTTGGGAATTCGGGACTTTAGGCTAATCACTGCTTCATTCTCCTCCGGAGTGGTAACCTATTGAATAATTCATAGGCGGTGGAGACTAATTGTTGTCAGTTAAAACTTCCACTTACACTGTCCTTCCACTGAACTAGATCAACGGTTGAGAATGCACCCAAAGTGATCTTCAGAACGGGCAGCTGAGAGCGACTTCAGACCTTCATCCTTCGAGACTTTGGGACTTTTGACATTTGTTGGTGATGAAACTCCTGAATTAAATATCTCGGAGTGACGTAGCTTTCTTTTGTCACTTGTTGACATGGCACGAGCCAATTTCCTCTTGACACTTGTTATTATCTGATTATGCCATGTGTACTTGCTGACGTGGTCTTCCACATGTCCTTGTTGATGTGGTATTTCACATTTCCTTGATGATGTGGTCTACCACATGTCCTTGTTGAGGTGGTCTGTTGACGTGGGTGAGACGTGTAGGTGGTGTAGTGGAGGTGGAGGTAGAGTGCAGTAGTGGCATGTGACATGTAGCAAGTAGTGGAGTGTGATGTCGGAGCGCGGAGGTGGTATGTATGAGTGGTTTGGTGGTTTACTCGGAGGGGGGGTTAGGCGGTAAGTGGTAATGAGTGAGGGGAGTCTGATTTTATAGGAAGGTGAAACGTATGAGGGTCCCACATGGGAAATACCACCAAATTGGACCCCCCCCCCCCAACGGTTAAAGGAAGAAAGGTCAGGGGGGTCTGATATGTCCTGTTGACCATAGATCTGAGTGCCCGATTATGGGCCGCTGAGATTAGTGCACCCTTCTTATAAATTATCATGTCCTTCCACTTATTTCGATTCTATGGTTGATGGAAATTTGGATGATCCAATTATCAATCGTTTTTCCCTACTTATCCTATCCTTCATTAATTAAATCTGACGGTTGTTGGTCCTCTGGATCGATGATCCAAAGGCCATTATCACTCTTCCTCCTGAGCTTCTGATCTCTCTGATTTATAATCCTTTCTAAGTGTTCACGGGTCTCTACCTTTTCTCCTCCCGCGAGTCCGTCTCTTGGACCTCATCTGCACTTCTGGAAAACGCTATCTCTTACGAGATTTCTCGTCTTCTGCGCTCTCAAGGTTTGGTTTTTTGTTGTTATTGCCATCAATTACAAGCACATTCTTCCTATAAACATGCCAACACAAATATATGGTCATCCTGTGATATATATATACATGCTAATGGTTATTTTTTTTCTTCAAATCATCAAAATGTTAATGGCATATTACAAGTTTTTCATGGCATATGTAAATTTTTGTTGCAAGTGATAGGGTGGTTTTTACATTCAAACATTGGTTTGATTATATCACGATGGTCCAACATGAAATATTCCTCTAAGGAACAAAAACTTACATGTTATATTATGGCATCGATATCATGTATAATGTCTTTGCTTAGTGAAAATGTTGGTGACACGCTGAATTTAAAAGATTGCAAAGTATTTTGAACATAATGCATGTGGTATATTATACGTTCACATGGCATGTTTATATCATTTTGAACCTTTCCTTTGATGTTTATTTTAACATATATATTCCTGTCGCATCACTGGTTGGAAACAAATGTGGTTTAATTCGAACTAAATTTGGTTGGTAAGTCTCGGCCATTGTTCCAATTGTCATTAAGTCATTGATGATATGGATATGACACGTGATATATTTCATATGTGGCATGGTTGTTTTCATTTCTATCTGTGGTTGCAACTAGTGGAAGTATGATATGGAATAAAAAATAATGTTTGGGAAATTTGATCACCCATGTATTGAATGCATGGGGCATGGGATTTTCGTTAAGACTACCACCCTCGAACGTTTTGGCATTTTTACTTTGATTGTTTGAGTCAAGCCCTAGAGAAGTAACTATGTTCAACCCTATACCATGGTTTTTTTGGCACTTAAACTTGTCTTTCTCAAAGGATAAGCAAGCATTAAGGGAAGGTATGTGATTGTAGTTTATACCCATCATATGCATGTCAATATTTGCATTATTAATTTAGGAAAATATATGTATCACTGTGAATGAGTGTTTTTCTTTTCTCTTGGACTCGTTCTGTGGTGTTTTTCATATCTAGAAATGATATCTTCACATGGATCCTATTGTTAAATTCATTGGCTCATTTATCCAAAAGAAAATTTTATTTGAAATCTACCTATGTATCAGACTGGGATTTAAATTTGGTATTCAGGGTATTTCTCCCCCCACACATTTTCATTTTTATTCTGGGTTTCCTAAACCTTTGTATAATATTGACACATTTTGAGCTTCCTTCTAAGGGTCACCTCATTATCCTTTACTCTTCCTTGATAATTTTCCACTTCCCAATAATGATTCCTCTCGTTGAAATTATGCATGATGTTCTGTGTTTGAAAGAATCCTCTATCATATGGAGGTACCCTATGTATAGGACCAGGATTTGTGGGTTTCGTGAACCTTTTTCTGAGTTGCTACCTTACATTTTCCTTTCCTATAAATGTCATCTCAGGAAAAAAATAAAGTGTATTCGGTCCAGTTTCAAATAACGCATTTAAAAAATTCATTTCATGGCTCTATTGGATAGATGACAAATTACTAAGGGGTTGAGATAATTTTCAATGCTAAAATTTAAGGTTTTGCATCTCTGCATATTGAAGAATATGTTTCATATTGATAAATGGGTTATGTATCTCTCCAGCTAAAAACCCTAACGCTCTTTTAACTCAATGCTAAGATTTTAGTTATATAAAACGAGTAACCAATTTTTATTTCTAGTCACAATTGGATTGGAATGCAAATATTCTTTGACTAGTTTCGTTTAATGGATATGGATAGTTATCTATGAAGTGATTAGCATGTTGAATTCTTGAGAATGTTTGTTCTCCTTACAAAAGCAATTGTTCAAAAAATGGTTCAAGTTGTCATATCATTCTTGAGAAATAATTCTTTCAATTTTGAACCCAAAATTTTGAAGGAATAAACTATAGTATAATGATTGTGTGAAGATGATATTTTTATTTTTAATTTATTTGAAGTTAAAAGAGACACATTACTTGTGATAAAATTTCCCAAACCAGTTTCAAGCGAAATATTTTTGGATGATTATATAAGTTACATGGCTTTGTTGGTTGTTCATATGTTGAGTTTTAAGGACAAACACATATTTTTTTAAATGAATTTAGCTTGCCTAACTACGTTTCATTGTTTTCGCAAATACATTCTTGAATCAAACATTGTTAATGGAAGAAGGGTTTGAATAAGTTGGCATATGTTTGCAAATGTTGGTGTGGTTTATTATGGATTTGAGTATTAAACTATGAATGAGGTTGGTTTTGAAGACTATAATATTTTGTTTTGACTGCACATGATTGATTCCCTCATACTATCACTTTCCATAAATTATTCCTTCATTCCCATTTCCATATATCATTTCAAATGGTCATTTATTTTTCCTCCTATGGTATGAAATTAGAATTTCCCTTTGTCATATTGATATCAATGTTAAAAGCAAGAGTATGTTGTGATATGATCATGGCTAGATTATGAAGAATTGCATTACAAGTTAGTTATATTTAACGAATTCAGTTTTAATTTTTTTAGGCCCAATTCCTCCATATTTTCATTTTTCATAAGTTGCTCCTGACTCCCAAATTTCATTTCCATTTTGATTCAAAATCCCCCCCCTAATGTATGATTAATTACTTGACAATAAAGTATTGTCATTGGAGGATATAGACTTGGAAAGGCATGAATAAAAATATTGTCGACAGATAATCACATTTTGCAGATGTTTAATGAAATTGTTTTTGAATATGTGCCATTATATTTCCTTACCACTATTTCATTTTACACACATTAAAAATCCCATCATATTCCTAAAATACATTGATTTTCCCATGTTCTTAAATGATAATTACTTGTGTTAGATGAAGAAGTGGTTAAAGACAAAATTGATGTTTGGGTTGACCTTCCATGTATGTCCTTGGTTGCTTGAATGATTATTTGTTGTCAAACAAAGTTATTTCTAAGGTATGTTATGCAATTAGTATTTGATTCTTATTGGCTATTGTATGAATGTTCTAAATTTTCTTTCACTTACATATGATCTTCTTTAGTAGAGGAAGTGGTGGTAGAGAAAATAGGGGAAGAGGGATAAGGCCTAATGATTCATGGGGAAATAAAAGACTTTGTTTCTCAATCCATTTTGATGTTGATTCCAAGGAATTCAATCATCTCTTGCAAAATGGTTTCCTTAACTTAGCAGGACAAGGATCCTTTCAACCACGTCCTCCACCTAAAATACCACCCTTCCAACCTCATCATAGTATTTCCTGTATTCTGGTTCAACCACATGTTTCCTTACCCCTTTAGATCCCAACTAATGATGGTTGGGATGATGTTGTTAATCCTCCTCAAAATCAAGCTCATGGATGGCCAGCAGTTTTGTTACCATTATCTCCTCCTCCACCACCTAAATGACATGCCATGCATATTACATCAGTAGCCTCTCATGCCCATTCAACTCAACAATTAAAGAAGCTAAAATACCAAATGCAAGAACCAAATCCTACCAAAGGCAAGCGGCCTGCCTATTCTGTCAACTCTAATCAATCTATAGTTTCCTCACATTTTGTTACCTCTCACTCCCATAATCCCAAGCACAAAGATAGGAATATTTATTTTGGGGACATGCATTTAGAAGTGTCAGTAGCAAGAGGTAAAACACCTATGAATGAGGATTTAGAAGTCATAAAGCCAACAAATTCACATGGAAGTGAACAACGGAAAAAATCCTATCATAAGAAATATGACTTCTAATGTTATTAATGTTATTTCATGGTTTCATTGTTAGGAGAGATCTGATTATTTTTTGAGAACAATGGTTTGTTTGGACAGATTGATCACCCACTATTTTTGGATATTCCTACAACAATATTTTCTGGGCAGCTCGATGATATACTTATTTTGACATGTTTATGATATCTTTTGAATTAAACCGTAATATGATATATTTAATCTTGATAAATATATTTGAATATTCAGGAGTCACAAGTGTTGACATGTTTATAGGCAGAGTGTGCTTGTCATTGATGGAAAGATCAGAGTATGCAGCGATGGAAAAATAGGAACAATGTAAGCTCAGGAGGATTAGCATAGAGTCGCACGCAGTGTGTAGGTGTGCACCAGGGATGAGGTTAAATCATTGCCAAATCTCAAGAGAGATAGCGTACTCAGGATCTTAGATGGATCAAAGGTCGAGGCCTTTGACACTTAGAAATTACTCCAATTCAGGAGGATGTGTAAACTCAGGAGGAGAAGCGACAATGATCATTGGATCCCATTGAGAATTACTGATGACCATGATATCTGAATTCAGATAGGTCGAGCACACAGATGGAGGATAGATCTCAAGTGTTAGATCCAAGAGCAGGGTCTGGCCATCGTTGGATCCAGGAGAACCTGCACGTTCTTTAAAGTGCTAGGAAAAGCAGGCTTACAAAATCCTGAAACAGGCAAATCAACTAAATTTTTGTATACCAAGAGTTTGAGGAGTCAAGAGTCGAGACTCTTCATCACAGGAGTCCCAAAGTGATGAAATGTGAAACGTCAAAAATCTTGAAACAGGCACATCAACCAGAGTTTTGGATACCAAGAGTTGGAGGAGTCAAGATTCGAGACTCATCATCACAGGAGTCCCGAAGTGCCGAAATGTGAAACGCCTAAAATCCTGAAACATGCACATCAACCAGAGTTTTGGATACTAGGAGTTGGAGGAGTCAAGAGTCGAGACTCTTCATCACAGGAGTCCTGAAGTGCCAAAATGTGAAATTTTGAAAGGCGCTAACAACTAAACTCCATTTTGGAGTTCGTGACTTGGAGAGTCTAGATGCCTCGCAAGAGGAATTCGCGACATGCAAAATGGCGAAATGGAGAAATGTGAAATGCCGAAATGATCGAAGCTAGTCCAGCTAAGCTCCTTTTTCAGAGTTTCAGGGATCGCGACATGCAGCATCAAGATAAATATTCACAACAGGAATGCCTAAATGTCGAAATGTCGATGTAGACGATGGTCTCTGTCAGTGGTCATGTAAGTGGAAGGAGCTAGCATAACTAGGCTCCATTTCAAGGTTCGCACTGTAACTGCTAGAAACCACTGATGGTTTCTGCTAGAGGACTCAAAGAGACTTCAGTGTGATTTCCAAAGGAGATGAAGAGTCTCAAGGCATCTGCCAGTGGAATGAAGATTGTTCATAGAGGCGAGTGATAGATGGAAGAGCGTTGAGGCATGTAACTGCAATAGAGAGAATGAGCTCAATTGTGACAGGGAAGACAAAGAGTCTTGTCTGCTGGAGAGGCGAAGGAATCTTGGCATAACACCTAATGATGATGGATGCATGGGTTTAACGGCCAGAGAAGCTGAAGAGTTTCAATGATGATCAGGCAGAGCACTCGACATGGGGAGAGCATGCAGAAGCATTGGGAATAGAGGATGCAGAAGATGCACAGAGAAAATATATACGCAGAACAGAGAAGAGATTAGTGTTGTTGTTGAGAGTGATCAAGGTGTGTAGAAGGAGGAGAGTGCAGCAACTGAAACACACAGAAGAGGAATGGTGCATAGATGGGATATGGCACACAGAGCATAAAGCGTAGCAGAAGCAAAGAACAGAGATGTATAACTGAGGCAGTAAAAGAAGGTTGAGGTGGACTTGTAGAGAAAAATAGAAGATCAGAAAGTGAAAGAATATGCAGACAGAGAGACATTGATACAGGAGAGAAGAGTAGCATAGAAGAACAGTGATAATCCTGGTAAGCCAATGATAAATATTGTATAACTGTGATAAATTTATATATATAGAAAACTTTATATTTCAGGGTGGTAGGGAGGTGCTAGGGAGGATTTTTTTCCTCAGAGGTTCAAGTGGGTTCTTGAACACGGGGAGTTGTAGCTTCCATCTAGTTGCAGCCAGAATAACCAAGGTGGCAGGGTGGTGCAAGGGAGAATTGTTGTTCTCTATTATACATGTAGGTGCATGTGTGACTGGAAGTTGGTGTTTCCATCCAGTTGGTGCTGGAACATTTAGGCAGTTGTTGCTTCCTTCTAGTGGGTGCTAGAGAAACCAGGGAGTTGGTGCTTCCTTCTAGTGGGTGCTAGAGAAACCAGGGAGTTGGTGCTTCCTTCTAGTAGGTGCTAGAGAAAACAGAGAGTTGGTTCTCTCGGCAAGTTGCAACTTGAAAAATAGAGGTTGTAGCCTCACAATGAGTTGGAGCTCATATGTATGATAATGTACAGAATGTAAAGATTACTTATCATATAAAGAAGAAGAGGTTTTTACCCTTTATGGGTTTCCTCAGGAAATATCTGTCTCTGTGTATATCGTATGTGTGAATGATGATGAATGTTTTATTACTTACTTCCCTACATTATTTTGATTGTCATTGAGTGCTCTGTAAAGAGTTTAAAATAAGCATAATTGTTTAAGCATGGTAAAAATTGATTCACCCCCCCCCCCCTCTCAGTTGTCCAACAATTGGTATTAGAGTTGGGCCCTTTTATCTAAGGGTAGATCCTAGAACTTAAACATGTCAAGCCATGAAGGAAATTCAACCAATAAGGCCCCTCTGTTCAATGGAACAAGCTTTGCCTTCTGGAAAGTTAGAATGAGAACCTACATAATGGCTTTAGGTGCAGATGTCTGGGATGTGGTAGATACTGGTTATGTAAAGCCAGTTGTACTAGCTAATAAAGATGACAAACTAGAATTTAGCTTCAACGCTAAGGCTATGAATTCTATCTTGAGTGGTCTTGCAGAAGAAAAATTCATAAAAGTTATGCACCTAGGAACTACCAAAGAAATGTGGGACAAACTCATTAGCAGTTATGAAGGTAATGAGAAGGTAAAGGATGCCAAGCTTCAAATCTATAGAGAATAGTTTGAATAGATGAATATGAAAGAAGATGAAACTATTGGAAAATACTTTCTAAGAGTTGAAGAACTGGTAAATGCAATGAAATCACTTGGTGAAAAAATTGAGGAACCTTCTTTAGTTCAAAAAATTTTGAGATCTCTACTAGATAGGTTCAACCCGAAGGTCTCTGCTATAGAAGAACGTAATGATCTAAAAACCTTGGAGTTTGATCAACTTCTAGGAACATTGACTGCATATGAAATGAGAATAGTTAAAGATAAACCCACCTCCAGAGAAGCATCATTTAAGGCAGACAAGAATGAGGATTCTAAGCCTGATGAAATTG
>ML810173.1:154731-172340 GCA_009831015.1 Picea engelmannii
TCAAACACTTCAAAGTCTTTGGGAGTAAATGTTACATAAAGAATAATGATGAGAACCTTGGAAAATATGATGACAGGGCTGATGAAGGTATATTCTTAGGGTATGCTACAAACAGTAAAGGATACAAATGCTATAATAAGAGGCTACATAAAATGGTTGATTGTATTGACATAAAAGTTGATGAAGGAATCCCAGCAAGAGAGGTGTACAATAATGAATCTTCTACAGAGGAAACAGCTAAAGCTGAAGATGAACAGGTCCAAGAATTAGAAAATGAAGACTCTGAATCAGATGAAGACACAGATACTCAAACAGACTCAAATCAGTAGACAACTTAAAAATTCCTCCTCCAGAATCACTCAAAAGAATCATCCTGCAAGTCAGATAATTGCTGAAAAAGACAAAGGTGTACAAACCAAGAGAAAGATAATAAAAAACATCAAACAATCACATATAGCTTTCATATCCATGCTAGAACCCAAGAATTTTAATGAAGCTAGCAAAGATGACCATCGGGTTAAAGCAATGAATGATGAACTTGATCAGATTGAGAAAAACAATACGTGGGAGATGGTTCATAGACCTGAAGGTAAAAATATCATTGGTTCCAAATGGATCTTTAAGAATAAGTTGAATGAGCAGGGACAAGTTGTCAGGAACAAAGAAAGATTGGTCTGTAAAGGCTATGCTCAAATAGAAGGATTGGATTTTGATGAAACATTTGCGCCCGTAGCAAGATTAAAAGCTATTAGAATATTTCTTGCCTATGCTTGTCATAAAAGGTTTAAAGTCTATCAAATGGATGTCAAGACAACTTTTCTAAATGGAGATTTAAATGAAGAAGTCTATATGGAACAACCAGAGGGTTTCGAATTGTCTGATAACCCTGACTTAGTATGCAAGTTGAAGAAAGATTTATATGGGTTAAAACAAGGCCCTCATGCCTGGTATCACAGACTGGATACGTATCTCAAAGACAAAGGGTTCAAGAGAGGAACAGTTGACAACAATCTATATATCAAAACAGATTCATTTGCTAGTTGTCAAAAGGATATTCAGATATTTGAAAGAAACAATGAACTATGGCCTATGGTATCCTAAGAATCGGAATTTTCAATTATCAGTCTACTCAGATTCTGATTGGGCTAACTACATGGATGAAAGGAAAAGAACGAGTGGAGGTGTGTTCTTCTTAGGAGATTCTCTAGTAGCATGGTTGAGTAAAAAGTAAGGTTCCATTTCCTTATCAACTACATAGGTAGAGTACATTGTTGTTGCTACCTATTGCACTCAGGTATTATGGATGATTCAGACACTTGTAGACTTGGAGGTAAAATAAGTTACACCGATCCCAATTCATTGTGATAACACTAGTTCCATTAGTGTGTCCAAGAATCCTGTATTCCACTCCAACACCAAGCATATTCCCATAAAATAACATTTTCTGAGAGAGCAGGTCACCAATCGGATTGTTCAGGTCCATTACATTCCAACCATAGAACAAATTGCAGACATATTTACTAAACCCCTAGCCAAGACACCATTTGAATATCTCTGACAGAAGTTGGGTGTCATCCTGTCTCACACCTAAGAGAGTCCATCCTATTAGGGGGAGTTTGTATTGATTGAATATCTGATACCTCCTAAAATTACTGCAAAATCTCACGGGGAGCATGTTTTCTTTGACATTGATGTCAAAGGGGGAGAAAAGGAGTGGTCCAGACCAGATGCTATAGTTGGAGGTCCAAACAGATTAGTGCAGTCGTTTAGGGTTTCCATCAATGCCAAAGGGGGAGATTGTTGGCATGTTTACAGGTAGAGTGTGCTTGTCATTGATGGAAAGATCAGAGTATGCAGCGATGGAAAAACAGGAACAACATAAGCTCAGGAGGATTAGCGTAGAGTCGTACACAGTGCATAGGTGTGCACCAGGGACGAGGTTAACTCATTGCAAAGCTCAAGAGAGATAGTGTACTCAGGATCTTAGACGGATCAAAGGTTGAGGCCTTTGACACTTAGAAATTACTCCAAGTCAGGAGGATGTGTAAACTCGGGAGGAGAAGCGACAATGATCATTGTATCCCATTGAGAATTCTCGATGACCATCAAATCTGAATTCAAATAGGTCGAGCGCACAGATGGAGGACCGATCTCGAGCGTTAGATCCGAGCGCGGGGTCCGACCATCATTGGATCCAGGAGAAATTGCACATTCTTTAGAGTGCTAGGATAAGCGGGCTTAAAAAATCCTAAAACAGGCAAATCAACCGGAGTTTCGGATACCGGGAGTTAGAGGAGTCAAGAGTCGAGACTCTTCATCACAGGAGTCCTGAAGTGTCGAAATGTGAAATGTCGAAAATCCTGAAACAGGCACATCAACCAGAGTTTCGAATGCCGGGAGTTGGAGGAGTCAAGAGTCGAGACTCATCATCACAGGAGTCCCGAAGTGTCGAAATGTGAAACGTCGAAAATCCCGAAACAAGCACATTAACCAAAGTTTCAGATACTGGGAGTTGGAGGAGTCAAGAGTCGAGACTCTTCATCACAGGAGTCTCAAAGTGCCGAAATGAAAAATTTTGAAAGGTGCTAACAACTAAACTCCATTTCGGAGATAGAAACTTGGAGATTCGAGATGCCTCGCAACAGTAATTCGTGACATGCAAAATCACGAAATGGCAAAATGCGAAATGCCGAAATGATCGAAGCTAGTCCAGCTAAGCTCCTTTTTTGGAGTTTTGGGGATCGCGACATGGAGTGTCAAGATAACTCTTCACCACAGTAATGTCAAAATGTCGAATGCCGAAATGTCGAAATACCGATGTAGCCAATGATCTCCGTCGGTGGTCATGTAAGTGGAAGGAGCTAGCATAACTAGGCTCCATTTCAAGGTTTGCACTATAACTGCTAGAAACCATTGATGGTTTCTACCAGAGGACTTGAAGAGACTTCAGTGTGATTTCCATAGGAGCCGAAGAGTCTCAAGGCATATGCTAGTGGAATGAAGATTGATCATAGAGGAGAGTGACAGATGGAAGAGCGTTGAAACCTATAACTGCAACAGAGGGAATGATCTCGACTGTGACAGAGAAGATGAAGAGTCTCGTCTGCTGGAGAGGTGAAGGAATATCGTCATAACACCCAGTGATGATGGACGCATGGGTTTAACAGCCAGAGAAGCTGAAGAGTTACAATGATGATCAGGTAGAGCACTCGACATAGGGAGAGCATGAAGAAGCATTGGGAATAGAGGATGCAGAAGATTCACAGAGAGCATATATACACAGAATAGAGAAGAGATGAGTGTTGTTGTTGAGAGTGATCAAGGTGTGTAGAAGGAGGAGGGTGCAGCAGTTGAAATGCACAGAAGAGGAATGGTGCATAGATGGGATATGGTGCATAGAGCATAAAGCGCAGCAGAAGCAAAGAACAAAGATGCATAACTGAGACAGTAAAAGAAGTTCGAGGTGCTCTTGTAGAGAAAAACAGAAGATCAGAAAGCGCAAGAAGATGCAAACAAAGAGACAGTGATACAGGAGAGCATAGTAGCATAGCAGAACAGTGATAAGCCTGGTAAGCCAATGATAAATATTGTATCATTGTGATAAATTTATATATATAGCAAACTTTATATTTCAGGGTGATAGGGAGGTGCTAGGGAGGACTGTTGTCCTCAGAGGTTCAAGTGGGTCCTTAAACACATGGAGTTGTAGCTTCCATCTGGTTGTAGCTAGAAAAACCAGGGTGGCAGGGTGGTGCAAGGGAGAACTGTTGTTCTCTATTATACAGGTAGGTGCCTGTGTGACTGGAAGTTGGTGCTTCCATCTAGTTGGTGCTGGAACATTTAGGGAGTTGTTTCTTCCTTCTAGTGGGTGCTAGAGAAACCAGGGAGTTGGTGCTTCCTTCTAGTAGGTGCTAGAGAAAACAGAGAGTTGGTTCTCTCAGCAAGTTGTAGCTTACAAAACAGAGGTTGTAGCCTCACAATGAGTTGGAGCTCATATGTATGACAATGTACATAATGTAAAGATTACTTATCATATAAAGAAGAAGAGGTTTTTACCCTTTATGGGTTTCCTTGGGAAATTTTTGTCTTTGTGTATCTCATATGTGTGAATGATGCTAAATGTTCTATTGCTTAATTCCCTACATTATTGTGATTGTCATTGAGTGCTTTGTAAAGAGTTTAAAATAAACATAATTGTTTAAGCACCGTAACAACTGATTCACCACCCCCCCCCCCTCTCAGTTGTCCAACAACAAGGATGTTTACAAATATTTTTATGAGTTGATTGGGATATGTGCTATGTTGATGACTAAGTGAATGTTTGATGACAATAATTTATATTTATTTTTCGAGGAAAAGGGGGATATGTTGGAAAATTAAAAAAAAGTTCATTAGGGGGTCCCACCTATTAGTTAATATTTTTTTTATCCTTATCATTAATCATTATTATTACTCAATAACGAGTTGTCCCCATGAACTAAAAGTAGTTGAACTACTCAAACTACTTTTAAGAGAATAAAAGGAGAACTCAAGGGACAAGTAAAGGAGAAAATTATAGAGAGAACAACTCTGATAAGTTTGTCTCTTGCTTCCTAAGTGATATTACATTTCTACTTCATTCACTTTAGATATACTTAAAGGCTAGGAATTTCTTGTTGATAGCAGGATCCCACTGAAGGTGGCAATAAGGAGAATCAAGAATTATTTATTATTTATATATTTCACCAAGTTGATCATCTGATTCTGATAGTCTATGGATTCTTATTAGATTTATGAATTGATGTTCAATACTAATTATAAATTTTATACAGAGACAAGACAATGGAAATTGTGGTTCTCTTTTCAGCTTTGTTTTAATCTTGATTTTTACTTAAAGAGACCAGTTGTCTCTGTATGATGTAACATACCATCTTTGACTTATAATTCTCATTCTAGTCCTTACCCTTTGGGTATGAAGAATGTTCTTGGATGTATTTCATAATTGAATAAATACAAATATTTGGATGGTTTTGCAGTCTAATTTTTAAGTCATTATGTATCTTTACATCATATTTTTGTTTCTATATTTGTTCTTCTTAAATATGAAAGTTTATGTTACAAGAATTTTATTTTTCTTTGATATATCATATTCATTTCAAAGATAGAATTATTCCCAAGGACATTATTTCTTGAGGATTAATTAAACTTTTTGCAAAGAGGTTATAAACATAGGGTAACAATCCTGACTATTTTTTTCTAGCTAGGAAAAATTCAAAGATATTGGTATTTGGATAATCCATTCCATTTCATCAACAAGTTTTTTGTGTAGGTTTCATGATTTCACCCCAACCTCACATGGTATCAGAGCTTGTGAAGATAAACATTGATTTAATTCACATGGTATCATTTTCCACGGGTTTCTAAGAGCAAGGCACATCGGTACTCATTTGTAGGTACATGAAATTGCAGTAGTTACAAAGAACAGAATTTCCATAGTCAACACTTCTTACACCACACAATTATTTCGAGTGGAAGCCAAAGATTCTAATTATTCTTAGAAGTATAGGCTTATACAAAATAACAATGGAAACAAAAGCAGAGCCTGATTCTGTCGATGAGAAAAATGATTTTCTCAATAGACAATATGTGGCTTTCAGACTTATTTGCATGTCTATTTCTCCTCAAATTCAATATCATGTTTAATCACTCTCAAGTACAAACTAAGTATACACAAAATTGGAGGTATGATTCAGGAGAAAGGAAGATTCTGAAGAATGCATGCAGGAGATCGATAAGACAAAGATATCAGAAAAACCATCAAAAGAAAATGCATCTCAGGAGCCACATGAAGAGACTTATGCACATCCTCTTCTTCTAGACATTCAAGATGATGTCTTATCCAATTCATATTAGATTTCATATCTGACTTTTGAATCATATTTGGAATATCTTGAGAATGTATACAATGAGCCACATCATTTTCCCAAGTGGACACAATCCATCCTACCGACAACCAATTATCTTGTTGATGATCTCGTAGATCCGAGGAGGATGAGATCCTTGTTTGAGGAGCCACCTTATGCACTCACAGTCACAGAATATTCAGTAATTACCATACATTGCTACATGGTTATGGCATCCGACCCTCTAGCCTATGCAGAGGATGAAGGGAATTCATATTGTAAAACTACCATAAATGAAGGGGATTTGGATCTTCCTCTTTCCAACAAGAGAAAGTGGATATGTGTGGACAGATGTAGGAGCATATTTCAAACTCAACTCGGTAATTGACCTCTAGAAGGACTTAGGAATTTATGAGAGGAAGTTGGTTTCCTCATTGTTATGGAAGCTTGTAATTTGTTTATTTTCCTAAGTTGTAATAGTTCTAGAATAGTTCCAAGTGTATTTGAGTATTTTTCCATGTAATGTAACATAATGGTTTGTTTTAGATAGGAATTTGAAGGAGTTATAAAATCTAGGGTGAGTTGTTTGGATTCAATCCTATTCAAGAAAACAAATATGTTGTTATTGAGAAAAGTAGAGGATTCTATTTAGTTTTGAGGATACGATTTGATCTCTGTGATTGGAAATGATTTTCCTCATGTTTGTATAAATAAAACCATGAGCATAAAAATGCAGCAAAGTGGGAGTAATGAAGATAGAATATTGTTTATGAAAACTTGTTGTATTGTTAAAATTTGCATGTCCATTGATTGATTTTATCTCCCAGTCGATTCACTGCATGTTGTTAATGGTTTTATTCATTTTGGTTTTGTCAAGATTGATAAATTGTATGCGGTAACGAAATCACAGAGGGTAAAGGTTGATGCTAGGACTCATTTGCAGAGTAAATAAAATGGAATTAATACCTTTAGAGAACTCTAAATCTAGCATAATCACTATTTTTGGCAGTTTCCAGTTAACTAGATTGGGTGTTAACCTTCAAACAAAATAAGTGTTTTATTTCCTCCCAATGGTCGGTGGGACATTTAACAGATCATCGGTTAACAGACTTGAAAATTCCATCAATTGAACTGAATTTAAACTTGAAAGGTGCATTATATATCCTGGGGCCCAGTGGGCCAATGACTTTGTGTGTATTTCAGGATTTGGTGGTTCGGTGAGTAGAGAAAATCCAGTGGTCTGGTGGGACCGGTGGCCTGGTGGAAAGTTATCAAAGTAGTGTATTTGGTGAATTATTCCCTGGTGGCCCACTAGTTCCATTTATCTGGATTTATGAGAGGAACGAAAAAGAATAACAGACTAAATACAATAACACAAAGATATTGAGAACAACAACAAATATCCAATGAACAATAACTTCTATTGAATAAAAAAAATAGGCTGAAGTTCTAAAACTACAGAACTGGAAAATAACTTGCTCGAATGGTGGTAGTTATCTCTAAGAATAGATGTGGTTGCTACATGCATCCTTCAAAGTAGAATGATTGCAATGAGGCTCCAGAGGCATTTTTAACATTACTCATGATTTCCAAAACCCTAGACATCCAAAAACCTAACCCTAGGAGATGAAATGCCAAAAGTTATGTGCACCCAAATGGGTAATTTGGTACCTCAACTTCTTAGGGTCATAAATTTTTCATACGACCTTCGTTTTAGGCACGTGATAGCCCATTGGGAAGGTATTTTCGAGAACTACACATTATGTTTTCAAACTCTAACTTCGTCTATAGTTTGATTGTGGCAAGCCAAAAAAACATTGTTTAGGGCCCCAAAATGGACCTAGAGGTACAAAAAGATGTACTGACATGAAAACATCCAAAATAATCCAGTTGGATTAGGTAGGAGACCACCAATATCCACATGGAAGATGTGTAGGGATTCGGAGAACCTCGAAAGTATAGAACCCACAATTACAAAGAATTATAGAAGAACGTGTTGAACTAAAACTTGTTAAGAGGAGTCGGTTGGAATAGGTGGGTGGCCACCAATATCCACCTGGATCAGTCCTCCCCCCTTAGTAAGAAATGGTCTCCATTGTGTTGAGTTCCCCCATCAGGTGAGGAAACTTCTGTTGAACTTGGCCCCAGGTGAGCCACTTGCATTGGTGTAGAAGTTACCCTACCTTGACAACCCAATAAAGTTGGATCCTCTGTTGTCAAGTGCCCTTGACCTATGTGTCCACTATATGATCAATGGATGCATGTTCCATGCAGTCAAGGTTGAGCTATGTTGGTTTCAATTGTTCTTCAATCTCTGAGGTGTCCAATAATGGTGGAAAAATTATTTGAAGGAGGTTCACATTGAACACTAGGTGCAAGCCAAAGAAGGGTGGAGTGTTGAGCTCAAAAGCATTCCTACCCACAACCTTGGTGATAGTGTAAGGCCCATGGAAAAGTGGGAGAAGCTTCTGATGGGGCCCTATAAGGTTCTCTTTATGCAAATGTAACCGAACCTTATCTCCCACATGAACCTGGTCTGGTACCTTGTGTTGATCATGGTGTTGCTTGTACTTAGCATTGGCTTTCTGTAAAATCTCATGGACATGTTGGCAGATGTGTTGAATCCACTCAATTAATATGGTGTATTTTTTGGTCTTAGACTTAACATGGGAATATTTTGCCTATGTGGTTGCAAGAGGTAGTGCAACATCAATGGGACACAAGGATTGGAATCCCGGCCCCACCTGAAATGGGTTATGGTCAGTGGAGCTATGGAGAGCCCTATTGTCGCTATGTTGAACATAGGGAAGACTCTCATCCCATGTACGTGGATTCTTAGAGTTCTACATGCGCAAGATGTGCACAATCATCTGATTGACGACCTTTGTCTGGTCATCGATTTTTGGGGGTGGAAAGTAGTGGATTTAGTGAGCTTGGTTTCCAGCAGTGACCAGAGACTCGACCAAAATGTGATGAGGAACTTGTTGTCCCAATCTGAGGTGATGGTCTGTGGTATCCCAAAATGGACCCACACCCCTTCGAAGAAGAGCTTGGTAGTATCTTTCATTGTGATAATCTTCTTGCAGGCAGTGATAATGGTCATCTTTGAAAACAGATCAACCACCATAAATACACAATCATTTACGTTTTTGGTGGATGGAAGGCCAGAAATGTAATCCATTGAGATGGATTCCCAAGGCCTCTTGAGAGTAGGAAGAGGGGTGTATAAGCCTTTCTTCTTAATGGTTGGCTAGGAAATGGCACAGGCAGTGCAAGATCAAATATACTTGTTGACATATTTTCAAAGTTTTGTCCAATAAAAAATGTTTCTTTAGAACAGCCACAGCTTTCTCCATGCCAAAATGTCCTTCCATTTGAATGTAGTGAGCCTCCCAAATTAGCTTTGCACACTCTCTCGTGGGAACACAGAGGTGGCTGAGATGGAATAACAATCCATCCTAGATGTGAAAATTGGTGGCATTCACTCATGTACCCAAGATATGATAGGTGGTGGCAAAGTCAGGGTCACACTGATAAATTTGGGGACACTCAGATGCCTCATTCCCACATGAATGGAGCACTGTGGTGAGTGCAGCAATGGGAGGGTGACTGAGGCAGTCAATGACATGATTTGTGCTCCATGTTTTATACTTGATGTTGAGATGGAACTATTGTAGGTATGTGGACCACTTTTGATGGCGATCATTCTAAAACTTCCCCTATGTCTGTATGAACTACAAAGGCTTGTGATCAATGTGGATGATTGTCTCCTTTCCCAGAATATGATGTTTCCATTGATGACATGCTTTCACAATGGAATACATTTCTTTTTCATAGGTGGGGTATTTCCATATAGTATCTGAGAGTGTCTCTCTATGGTATGCTACTGGATGACCATGTTGAGTGAGAATTGTGCCTACAACATAGTCGGAGGCATCAGCCTCAATATTGAATGGTTGTTGCAGATCGTGTAAGGAGAGTATTGGAGTTGAGAACAAGTGGTGCTTCATATCATAAATTGCTTGTTGTTATGCCTTCCCCCATGCGAACTTTTCCTTTCCACCACCCTTGGTTACTTGGATGAGGGCCCATGCAATATCGAAGAATCCCAACACAAACCTTTAGTAGAATTTGGTAAGTCCCAAGACGCTCTGAAGCTCAATTAGAGTGGTTGGGGATGGCCAATCATGAATGAATTGGATCTTAGTTGGATCCACATGTACCCCATGCTCATCAACAATGTATCCCAACTATTGGACCATGTTCATTCCAAAGGAGAATTTTTCCAAGTTGGCATATAGCTTGTGCTGCCACAGAGTTCCCAAAACCTATTGAATATGTTGCATGTGCTCCTCCCAAGTTTTGTTGAAGATGAGGATGTCATCCAAATATACAACCAAAAATGATTCGGTGAAGGGTCTTAATACATCATCCATCAATCTCATGAAAGTTATTGGTGCATTTGTTAAGCCAAAGGGCATGACCAACCATTCGAAGAGACCTTATTTAGATTTGAAAGTTGTCTTCCATACATCAATTGGTTCGATGGGAACCTAGTGGTAGCCATACTTTAGGTCAATCTTACTGAAGAAATTTCCCACCTTGAGTTGGTCAAGAAGGTCATTAATTCATGGAATCGAGTATCGTTTCATGATTATGATTTTGTTTAATGCTCTGCAATCAATGTAGAGATGTTGGGTCCCATATTTCTTCTGCACCAATAGAATTTGGCTTCCAAAAGGAGAGAAGCTATGTCATATGTGCCCCTTTTCAAGCAACAATTGGATCTGGCACTTGATTTCATCATTTTCCATCAACGAGTGACAATAGACTGGTCCATTAAGAAGCGGTGCATTGGGAGTTAGATCAATTGGACGCTTGACTTGGCAGTGTGTCAGTACCCCGGTGGGTGAGGAGAAGATGTCTCTATACTCTTCCACGATCCTGTTCACTTTCTTTTGCTACAAAGAGAGGCTTTGTGTAGAGGTCACAGATGTGGCATCAACCTTCTGGTTACTGTAAGCATGGATAAAAAAGAATACAAGATTTCCAGTCTGTGAAATGACCTTACTGCATTGCTTAGAAGAGATTAAATAAATAGTGATAGGCAATGCTACCTCTGGTATCCTGTACAATTTTCTACCCAAAGTAATAATAACACTGTGTGGTATAGACTCATACACAACATGTCACTTCCACAAATATGGTTGGCCTAAAAGAACATCACAAACTTTAAGGGGAGAAATATCACACAATACATCGCCTTTGAAGGGATTGATGTTGTAGGGAAGACAAAACTATTGGATGATGCGGAGATCTCTTCCTTGGAAAATCTATCCAATAGTGTAGGGATGCGGGTGTGGTGTTATTGGTAGGTCCAGCTTCTTGACAACGTCTGTTGAAATCAGGTTCTTCTAACTACTGTTATCGATAATGAAATGAAGCGAAGTCCCCTTTACCCACATATGTGAGTGAAAGAGGCATTCCCCTTCCTCTGGTTCTTCTGGTTCACTTGGTTGGACTTTGGTGGTAGCGATAGTGGCACTGGGTTCGGCATTGATGATCCACTTCCCACTTTATGGATTTGATTCGGATTCAGAATCTTCCTCTGACTTTGAAGCTTTCATCTCAGCCACCAATGACTTCTTGGAGGCGACAGTATCCAATGTTGTGCCAAGGGATTTTATGGTATTCACACCATTTTCATGCGTCCTTCTTCGACTTCTCATTACCCTTCTCGGTTTGTGGCTTGGACAGGTTATCCTAAGAGCGACCGTATTTTCTCTGCCCCTTGTTTTGTGGGTTGGGGTCACCTTTTCCCTACTTCGGATGTGAGGATTTTGCAAATCCAAACTCTCGCTTATTCTTCTTAAATTTATGCTCGATCTTGACAACATATCTATAGGCCACACCTAATTATGTGATGTCCAGAAAAATCCATTTTTGTTTGAATGTATCTATGCATATAGTCATGGTATATGAGCACCATATGTCGTTCAGAGTCTTTGATACTAACATGGTGAAATATGGTACTATTCGGTCCCTTTCCCGATGCAGCATGGTCCATCTTGTGTACTGGTCCTTGTAGCTTCCAATAGGGTTGTATTGTTCTTTAATGACATCCCTGAAGGAATCCCATGTGAGTTCGACCAAAAATATTGTAGATTCCTCTATGGCCCTTTGTTCATAGTAAGTATCCCAACTAGTCCTTAACATGGGGGATGACCTTGAGGAGTGCTAAAGTAATATTTTCCCTGTCGAAAAAATTATGGACCAAAAAATACCCTTCGAGTAGATTCATCCATTTATCTAAATCATTTGCATTTACCCTTCGAGCAGATTCAACCATCTTGTACCTTGAAGGGGGTTGCATGGTCGCTTGATGAAGATGTGTCTCATGTGGGAAGTCGTGGAAGGATCTGTGCAAAGTTGTCCATTATTTCGTTCATTTCTTATGCAAGGGATTCCTTGAGCAACATTTTAAAAATATCTCCTGCTCTGTCATCTCGGTGTGGCTGATATTGCAAAGGCTTGACTGGTTCGAGTCCCAATTTCTTGTACCCAGATATTTTCGGGGACATGCAAGAAGAAAAAAAAATCAAGAGAAGACCGCCATGTAACCACTAATCCATACTTATGAGTGGAAAAAAAAGAATAACAGACTGAATACAATAATGCAAAGATACTGAGAACAACAGATATCCAGTGAAAATAAATAAAATAGGTTGAAGTTGTAAAACTGCAGAACTAAAAACAACTTGCTCGAATGGTGGTAGTTATCTCTGAGAAGAGATGTGGTTGTTGTTTGCATCTGTCTGAGAAGAATGATTACAATGAGGCTTCATAGGGATTTTTAACATTACTCATGATAGCAAAAACCATAGACATCCAAAAACCTAAACCTAGGAAATGAAACGCCAAAATTTATGTGGGGCTTGATGGGTAAGTTGGTACCTCAACTTCCTGGGATTGTAACTTTTACACATGACCTCCATTTTAGGCATGTGATAGTATGTTGGAAAGGTATTTTAGAGAAACACACATTATGCTATCAAACTCTAACTATGTCTACAATTTGATTGTGGAAAACCAAAAAAACATTGTTTAAGGCCCCAAAATGGCCCTGGAAGTATAGAAAGATGTACTGACATGAAAACATCCCAAATAAGCCAGTTGGATTAGGTGGGCGACAACCAATATCCACCTGGAAGTTGTATAGGGCTTCATACAACCCCACAAGTGTAGAACCCACCATTAAAAAGAATTATAGAAGAACATGTTGAACTAAAAACTGTCAAGACAAGCCAGTTGGAATAGGTGGGTGGCCACCAATATCCACCTAGATCATCCATTGTTCAGTTGATATAAATGTTATGTGATGGGAATTTAGTTGACATAAGTGTCAAATGATGGATTTTAGGACTATTAAAATCCACTTTAATTGATGGAAAATTGTGTTAAAATATATTGAATCTAATCCTTGTTGGCATCAATTTTGATATCATAGCGAAAGCCAACAAAGGATAAGTAATGTCAAGAAATGGTGTTTAGAGCCAAAGGAAGATGAAGATTGGGTCAAGGAAGACTTATCTCAAATGCAACAATAATTGAAGAAATGAGAAATCTTCAGGAATGGTTGGAAGTTATGGAAGCTTCCCAAAGCACAGGTGTTGCACGTGAGATGTCAGTGAAAGAGAGGAGGAATTTTTCGAAGAGGAAGTAGAGCCTGGAGAAGAAGGTGTTGAAGAAAAATATCGGTCAAAGATGAAAGGTAAGTTCATCCCTAGAGATAATCAACTTAATAGTTTTAGACAAATGAAAAATATGAAGTAGATAGGTATGCCAATTAAAGAATACACTAAAGAGTTTTATAGATTAAATGTTAGAGTTGTTCGTATAGAAAAAACCAAGACAAATTTGCCAGATATCTTAATGGACTAAGATATGAGATTCAAGATGAAATTGGCATTTTATCTCCAAGAAATATTGAGGAGGCATATTAGTTCATTATGAAGGCAGAGAAAAATTTAGCAAGGAAACAAATTCAAAGAGGAAGAGGTCGAAGTCCAACAATGGGCAGAGGACAAAAAAGTGGCAGAGGAGCATTTCTATCTCAAAAAGAGGAAGCTAGAATTTCACACCATCAAGAACATTCATCAAGAGGTGGAAAATTTAGAGGAAGAAGACAAAGAGGTAGGGGTTCTCTTATCATATGTTTTAGATGCAATAAATTTGGGAATAGATCTTATGAGTTTCCATAAAACACTTCCACGAGTAAAGGAAGTACAAATGTTGTGAAGGATAGGGAAGAAAGTGTGGAGTCATCTATGCATGAGAGTGCACCAAAAGTTGGAAAGTCTTTTCTGATGAAGTGAGTATTGTTGAAACCAATCAAGGAAATCAAAGAACCTTCACAGAGAAAGAAACTCTTCAGAACTGTATGTAAATCCAAAGGTAAATGTTGTAAAGTTATTATTGATAGTGGCAATACTGATAATTTGGTGTCTATAGAAATGGTTGAAAAATTCGGTTCAAAGAAGGAAATACACCCAATTCCATACAAAGTGTCATGGTTACATAAGGGACATCACTTGTTGGTCAATGAGCAGTGTGAAGTGGAATTTTATATTGCAAGCTACAAGGACAAGGTACTTTGTGACATTATGCCTATGGATGTGTGTCATCTTTTGTTGGGTAGACCTTGGCAGTATGACAGGAAGTAAATACATGATGGAAAGAGAAACGCATAAACTTTTGAGAAGGATGGAGAGAATCACACACTCTTACCATTAAAAGATGAAGGTGTAGCTAAAGAAGTCATCCCTACGGTACTTATAATCAATGGAAAGGAATTTTTTTAAGAAAAAAAAATGAGGAGGTACATTTTTCTTTAGTTGGTAAACCCAAGGTAATTCTTACTAGCAAAAATTTAGATGATTTTCCTAAAGAAATTAAACTTTGTTGGATGATTTTGTCATATTTTGTTTGACGAATTTCAAAGTGAGTTACCTCCCATAACAAGCATTTCTCATCACATAGATTTGATTTCGGGGACTAATCTTCCAAATAAGGTAGTATATTGAATGACTCCAAAGAAGAATGAATATATTAAAAATCAAGTACAAGAGTTGTTGGATAAGGGCCTGATCAAGGAAATTTTTAATCTATGTGATGTTCCTACAGTGTTAAGTCCAAAAAACAATGGAGGATGGAGAATGTGTTGGAATTCTAGAGAAATAAACAAAATCATAATCAGGTACAAATTTACATTACCTTGTATTTATCATTTGATGAATTGCTTGAGTGGTGCTAAATATTTTTCAAAATTAGATTTGAAGAGTGGGTATCATCGTATAATAATTAGAGAAGGAGATGAATGGAAAACAACTTTTAAAACAAATGATGGGTTATATTAATGGTTGGCAATTCCTTTTGGAATCACAAATGCTCCTAGCACTTTTATGAGTTTGATGGATGAAGTTCTTAAGGATTTTCTTGGTAAGTTTTTTATAGTTTACCTAGATGATATCTTGGTCTAGAGTCAGTCTAGAGAAGAACATTTAATACACCTCAGATTGGTTTTGAATAAATTACAAAAAGAAAAGATATTAATCAATATGAAAAGGTACAGTTTTGTGAAGACATAGTTAGTGTATTTGGGTTTTTTTATATCAAGAGATGACTTGAAGATGGATCAAGAAAATGTCAAGGCTATAATAAATTGGCCTACCCAAAGGAGTATTGTTGAGGTAAGAAGATTTCATGGTTTGGCAAGTTTTTATAGAAAATTTATCAGAAATTTTAGTGGAATATGTGCTCCAATTGTGGATACAATTGAAGGAAGAAAAAAACCATTTAAGCGAACAGAAGTAGTTGTTAAATTATAGAGCATTCAATTTTAGCATTACCATATTTTAATAAACTCTTACAAGTTGAATGTGATTCAAGTGGGATAGCTATAGGTGTTGTTCTAAGTCAAGAAAGAAAACTTATTTCTTACTTTAGTGAAAAATTAAATCAGGCCAAACAGAAATATTCTTCATATGATAAATACAATTATGCCACTATTCAAGAATTTAAGAAATGGAGACATTACCTCATGCCTAAGGAATTTGTTCTTTAAATTGATAACCATACCTTGCAATTTATCACAATCAAATAAAATTAAGTTAGAGGCACGTTAAGTGGGTTGATTTTTTGCAAAATTTTACCTTTCTTATCAAACATATAAGTGGGGAGTCAAATAAACGAGTAGAGGAATTAAGCAGAGTCAATTTAATTTTGCATGAGTTTCAAGTGAATGTATTATAATTTGATGATTTGAAAGAGAAGTATGAGGATGATGCATATTTCAAAGAAGCTTATGCAGCCTGAGAGAATGTAGTAAGCATAGATGAAATTCCATGGTTAGATTACATGACACAAGAAGGATAGGTGTTCAAAGGAAGCAAATTGTGTATTCCAAGATGTTCCATGAGGTAAAATTTGTTGAAGGAAAAGCATAGTGGAGGATTATCAGGACATTTTGGACAAGACAAAACCTTTTCTCAATTAAGTGCATTTTATTTCTTTTCTAGTATGCAATATGATGTTAAAATATTTGTTGAAAGAAGTAGGGTATGTCAGCATGCAAAGGGAATGAGTTAGAATGTTGTATTATATCATCCATTACCAATTCCAATCATACCATGGGACTATATAAGTATGGAATTTGTGTTAAGATTTGCAAGAAAAGAGAAAGTCAATGATTCAATTTATGTGGTTGTTGATAGATTCTAAAAAATGGCACATTTTATAGCTTGCACAAAGACAAGTGATGCAACTAATATTGAAAATTTATTCTTTAAATAAGTAGTTAGATTGCATGGATTGCCAAAAAGTATTATTTTTGACATAGACACAAAAATTTTGGGTCATTTTTGGAGAACTCTATGGAAAAAGTTAGGAACCAACCTTAATTTCAGTTCAGCATACCACCCATAGACTGATGGGAAAACAAAGGTGGTAAATAGGAGTTTGGGATATATTTAAAGGTATATAGTAAGTGAGCATACCAAGTAGTAGGATTACGTACTTGCACATGAAGAGTTTTCATATAATGATTCACCTAATAGAAGACGTGTTTAAGTCCATTTCAAATTTTGTATGAAATACACCCAAGAGGAATTTATGAATTAACAAATTTAGGAAAACAAGAAATAAAAATTGTTGACAGTGAATATTTTGCAATATGTATGCAGGAATTGCAAGATAAATTCAAGCAGTAGCTTTAGGAAAGAAACAATAAGTACAAATAGAGAGAAGACATGAAGAAAAGACAATTGAATTTTGAAGTTGTGGACTTGGTTATGGAACTCCTCAGAAAGGAAATATTTCTTATAGGGGAATACAACAAATTGAAACTTAAAAAGATTGGACCCTATAAAGTGTTGAGGAATTTCTCCTCAAATTCTTATGAAATAGAACTTCCAAGTAACATTGGAATTTCTCTAATTTTTAATGTCTCGAATTTGTACCCCTTCAAAGAAGCAGTAGATAGTTCAACATATGTGTCTATTAATGAAAAAATTCAGACCATTGAATGGGAGAAACAACTACCTACAACACATCATAAACATATTGAATCAATTTTGGACAAGAAGGTAGTGAAGAAGATGAGGAATAAATAGTACTTTTAGTAATTGGTCAAGTGGAAAGGACAACCACTTGAGGATGCCATGTGGATAA
>ML810174.1:7656-21631 GCA_009831015.1 Picea engelmannii
AAATAGGGGTGAGGTCACCAACATATATATCTCCCATCTGTGGGAGTCCAAAGGTGGACTGTAAAGGAGTTAAGGAAGTTATGGGACTTACTAGTTCTGTAGACTTTGTTTCTCCCATAGCCTCAGGTATAATGATATCAACAACAGGTGATGAAAGAGGATTAGACTTACTGGACTCGGGAGGTATCCTGGACCTCCTCTCTTCTTCTGTCTCTGAATTTTCTATTTGTAAGGCCTCTTCATTTTGTGAAGATCCTTTAGTCTCCTGAGGAAACTTTTTAGGATTGAGTTTGGCTTGTTTTTCTTGTCTAAAACCTGGAGGAGTATCTTCTTGTTCCTGAGGAGGGGTGATTGCTTCACCTTGCATCACTTTGGGTAGTCCGCTCCGTCTGTGTTTCTGGAAGGTTTGAAAACTAGCTTGCAAGTTGGACGACAGTGTCTGTACTCTTTCTAACACCTCCTCATAGGTCTGAGTCCCTTTGAACAACTCGTCACAAGGGGAATTCTCATGTTCATAAGCCTTCATATTACAGTGGGCCATGTGTTTTCCCACCAACTAGTAAGGATCATGCTTATTATGCTCGATTTTTACCAATTTAACCTCCTCTAGCATTACTGCTTCAACTTTGGAATGACTTAAGTTGAGCAATGAAAATTTACTAATTTGAATGGGAAAAACTGGCCAAAATTTCTTTTGAGCCACTTTTAGTTCTATCCCAATTCCACCTACTACTATTTGATGATCCACCTTCCTGCACACCAGTCTGTCAGGGAGGAATTTTGGTAGGGCGTGTGGGGGGATTGAACACCCGAAAAATCTAATGTATGAAACATTCTCCTCTATGAACCAGTTAGCAACTCCCCTGAGGTTTCCTATGACGGACTCTGAGATGCGGGGAGGTGCACAACCGTACAACAACTGATGTAGTGGTATCACCACGAAATGACAAATTTCATAGAACGAATCCTTGGCGTTTTCTTCCCAAAGTTTAGAATGATATTCATGAATTGGCTCTAGGTAAGTAGGATTCCAACTCCAATTCATTAAAGGGAAAGGATTCGAGAATCATATAGAATCTATGATGTATGCCGACATATAAAAGGCTATTGGTCAGCCTTTTGATCTTGTAGTTTGATAGTCCATGACCTCATTTTCCATGTTATTAGATCAAATTTTATCCCAATTGAAGTTGTAACCCTCTGTTGCCTCGTGAAAAAGAGGTACCCACTCTGCAGGGAAATGGGTGGGACTTTCCTTACCAAAAATTCTACATAAAATCATCACCACATAAATCATATAATCATTTAATGAGGCTGTGGTGTAAATAGCATGGGTGTCAGCCCTTAATTTTCCCTTGTTTCTCCACCAGTCTTTGATTATGTCAGGATAGGTTTGGTCTGCCTCCAAACATTCTTTTCTTTGAAAATTACTCACAAATTCTTGATTATAAACATACTTTGGACTGGCGGATAATTTAACATTACTTGTGCATGTTTCAGTCTGAAAGAGCCAATGAAGACCCCTCAGCTATCCATAATGATCCTCATCTGTATGTCAGCTCGCTCTAAGGCCCAATTGATCATGTCATTATAAGTCGTAATTCGTGGATGTGTAGCTATTTTGTGGAGTTCGGACTTCGCTATATCACAAAGCTTGTTGTCGGTGTCATGGGGGGAATTTTTAATTTCATAATCTAGAGTCTCAAAAATCTGTCCCCAGGAGTTTATGGAATCAATGGCATGTGGTTTTGTATCGGATATAACGTCTCTGTTTAGACTCGAGCCTTCTGCAATCTCTTCGATTTTCTTGGGTGCCTTCTTGGGTGCCATGATACCTATGTTGGATCAGAAAACTGTTTATAGAGAAAGTGCACATAAAACCAGGCAAACATGACATGCAGAAAATGTAAAGGATAGCTATGAAGTTCAAACATAAGACTTTCTTAACCTTCAATTTCGCATTAAAGCAAGTGTACAAACGTAGATGACGAAAAATTAATGCCTTTTAATGGAAATATATGCCTAGAGATACACTTTCATGTCAAAAAATATCTTCATTTATCCGTTATTATTATCGGTGTATATCGACGATTTTGAAATTGAATTTTCAAAAATCATTGCCTTCTTCAATTCCTGAAATGCGAAAGGTGGTTTAATTATTTCTAATCCTATTTTGAAAACGAATTAACTTGAAACTTAAAACTTGTTTAGAGAAAATGTGATTTCGCGTTTCGGGACTCTGGGGATCCTGTTGTCAAGGGATAAGTCACAAGCAATCCTCGGGTCACGAAATCATGATGAGATTAATGAGGCGCTAAGACACATATTAGGGATTTAATTAAAACAAGTCAATAATTAATTATCCTTTTAACTTTTTCGTAAAAGTGAGGATCGAGAGTTTGACTGATGAGAGTTCGAAAGAGTTTTGTTAGAAGGAAAAACCCGAATCGCGAAAGATTAAGGGCATGATAATCATTTTTAGGAACTTAATTAATTTTGGGTTTAAAGAGCACTTCTTGGAAAGAGACGGAAAAGGTGACCTTTATATCTTTCCCCTTTAAATTATTATTATTATTTTTTTTAATAAGCTAAGCGTTTTCGGGATTTCGACACCGGGAAAATAATATGGTTGAAGATTATACTTAGAGAAAAACTAAATCTCGAAAACCCAAAAAGGAATGGAAGGCTCAGATTTCCCCTTTTTGGACTAAGGGTGGCTCCATGACTTAGGAAAATATGAAGCTTTATTTTCCAAAGATAGGAAAAATTAAACTTCATGTCAACAAAGAGGATACTCTGAAGGTAGGAAATAATGAAGGGAGAAATGAAGAAGGAAGGGAGGGAATGAGGATGCAAAGAAATGAAGAAGGTGTATTATAAGAGGAAGATGAGTTTGGAATATTATGAAGTGGAAGAAGGTAAAAGAGGTGGAATATTGGGGATGAGAAAGGAGAGACGTGTAGTGATCTTGAGTGGAGAGAACTCTTTGCAATAAATTATATAATTGAGATACCACACATATGAGGATAGGAAGAAAATTCTCAGTTCATTCTGATAATAGAAGAGCCCTTAATTCTTGTTCATACTAGATCTTGTGTCAACTCCACGACCCTGTGTGTGTCACCTAGATCTATAATCACATTTGAGGATTTGTTAAAAGCACTTATAGTTAGTAAGGGAGGACAAAGTAGTAGTATCCAGAGCAGTGGAAGAAGTGCGCCAAGTCAGATTCAACCAAAATTTCCAAGGGGAGGTATGACACAAAACAACATGGCAAGGTTAGAAAACACATTGATACTACCTGAGTTCTAGGGAGTTGGGTCAGAAGACCCAGAACAACATCTATTCATATGTGAAAAATTTGGGTCACAAAGAATGTCAAGATGATGTTGTAAAGATTGTGCGGTTGGAAAAAACATTTAGGGGCCACACACTAGTTTGGTACATGAAACTGCTGAGTACCACACCTATAGGACAAACATTGTTAAAAGAGTTGAAGGAGACAAAGTCTAAGTCATGGTACATTATAGAGTTGAAGGAAATAAAACAAGTATAATATGAATCAATTTGGGACTATGATAAAAGGTTTAAGGATTTGATGGGTAGAATGACATTCAAGATATTTGATCAACAACATCAAGAATGGTTTATCGAAGGATTTCTACCACACATTCACAGGTCGTTGATTAAAAAAAAAATTGTGTCATAGCCTGAAGCGTTGGAAATTTCAATGAAGATGGAAGCATCATTTGTAGGAGACACTAGAGGTATGGAGCATGTCTAGAAAGAGTTATTTTCCTTAAAAATTCAATTGGAATAACTCACAAAAGAAAAGGGGAAGAGATAATAGGTCTGGTGTACCAAATGTATGACTGGACACCACCATAAGGATGAATGTCGAACATTTGTGCAGTATTTGGTGACTAGAGCACCGAATCCACTACCAGGAGGGGGATACTATGAAATATGTAAGAAATGGGGACACCATCTTAATGAATGTCCATTACTGCATAAATAACAGAGTACCCCAAGGACCCTATTTTGCAATTTTTGCAAGTCAGTCAAGCATGAAGAGAAGGATTGCCACACATTTGATTTGATGAGAGAACACACTTCATATATGTATAGGATCTAGGAGGAGAATGTTGCGACATAAGGAGGTGGTCCATAGTATAACAATAAGATAATATTTAATCCAGGAAATCGAGGAGGATTTGGCAAAGGTCGAGGAATAACAACTTTTAGCAGAGGAGAAAGACGATCAATAATATGTTATAATTGCAACCAACCAGGACACTTAGCTCATGACTTCCTAAATCCATGCACAAATTTCACATATTGTATAGCATTTGACCATGTGATAGAATATTGTCCTCAACTACTTGTGAAGTGGCAGGAAAGAGGGAATCAGAGCCAAACCCCAAATTAGAACATGTAGAAAATAGGGGCTTATGTGACGAATGAAACACAATGAAGGACCTAGAATAGAATTTTTTACACATTGAGGATCTAGAATAGAGGTCGATGTGACAAATGGAGGGAAGCAGACTGAGCAATGGGTAAGGAAATCAGCAGGACCTATGCCAACATTCGACCAATAGAAATAAAATGAGACTTATTAGAGGACCATAAAATATTAGGGCCATATTAGGTAGCATCAACATCATCGGTGCCTCCTATATGTGATCATACTATGCTAGAGAAGACACTTGAGAAGGTAATTAATCTAAGAGAATTTTTTAGAAGATGAATAAAATTTATGAAAGATGAAACTGCATTGAATGCAATATGTGAAATGATTGATCATTTTGTGCAAGAAGGGAAAATCCCTATCACACATATGGTAGTGAAGCAGGTACTGGACAAAAAGAGGACCAATGGAGAACTCAATTTAAGTGTGAATATTGGGGAATACGATGTGGATAACGTGATATTCTACTTGGTTTTGGATGTAAATGTGTTACCAAAGAAGACCTAGGAATTGATGGTGAAACCCAAGTTGATTTGGTCTCTTGCTCAGCTAAGGTTGGAAAACTAGCACAAGAGAGTACCAATTGGTCATTTGACATGAGTAATTGTGAATATAGATGGAGTGTGCAGTGTAGCATATTTCAAATTCATTGAGATCGTGTATGATATTCAGCCATATCCAACACTAATGGGGTTAGAATGGGCCTTTGAAAATTAGGTGATAATTAATATGAAAAGGAGGGAAATGATATTTAAGGTAGGAAACTTGAAGGTTACTGCATCGTTGGATCCGACAAAATGAAAGTGGTACATAGAGCCAACAAGAGGGAACTAAATAGACAACTTGTATAATATGACTGGGAAGATGGGTGATTATGTTAAACCCATAGCAGATGGGGCACTAAGTTGGAGAAGTAGTTTCTTGTGTGTGTCAAATTCATAGGAAGGTATAGAACATTGGTAGCAAAGGATGCATGGAGTATCAACTAGACGATGTGTCTGCATAACTTGATCATCGTGTTGGATTAAAATGAAGTTATGTGATCCACCTAGGTATGATGGATTGAATGATATAAGATCATTTGTAAATGTGTTTGAGTTATAGGTACAGGAACAACAAATATTGTTGGCAGTAGATGTTGTCTTCAAAGCTACTCCAGCCAGATGGTGGGCTGCAGACAAAGAGAGAATGGAAGGTTAGTCGCATTGTAGAAGACTAATGAAAGTGAGATTTGGTATCGAGGTGGAGAATATTATGAAGAAGTATACATGGATAAGTGACCCGGTAGATCATATTGTGCAGTGCAGAGAAATATGGAGTTTGATCCTGAAGAAGGAATGGGCACACAAGTTTATACATGCACTGGATACAATTCCTAAGAATTGGTACCTAGAGTTGTAAATTCACAGAGAAATAGAAAACTAGGATGAGCTAACTCAGAGGTTCAAGGTAACATTTACATTTGAACATGAATCTCCATTACTAGATCCAGTATTGAAAGTCATTCAAACCAAGATSTTTTTAGAAGAAGGACCGATGGCATTGGTACCTATGTGCAGTGTGCATAGAGCTTCTATGATTGTCCATGAATTAATGGAATGTTACAATGTTTATAAAATAGYGCATGATGAGGAAGATCCAAGKAATGTACAAGTAAYTGAAATTGAGCGGGAACATGTGGTAKAAGGACTAGAGCTTGAATTTTTTGCATATGCACATCCAATAAAGATAGAGAAAGTAAACATTGGGATGAAAAAGATTCCAAAGTTTGTGCAGATAGGATATTATTGGAATGATGAAAATATGGAGAAGACTGGAKATTTATTACATGAGTACCGAGATGTATTTCCAACTACATTATCAGAGATGAAGGGGATAACTAGTAAGTTAGGAGAAATGAAGATCCCTTTGAAACCAKATGTTAATCCAACTCGATAGAGACCTTACAAGTTAAATTTGAGGTATAAAGAGAAGGATGAAGAAAAGATAGACCGAATGTTGGAAGCACAGATTATTGAACCAGTGGTGGAATCATAATGGATAAGTTCGATGGTGGTATGCTATAAGAAAATAGGAGGAATCAAGTTTTGTGTAGACCTGAGGAAGTTAAATGAGGCATGTCTACATGATCCATTTCGAACATCATTTGCAGATGAGGTACTAGAGAATGTAGGGGAGAACGAGACATATTCATTCATAGATGGATTTTTAGGCTATCACTAGATTAAGATTTCATAGGAAGACAGGTACAAGAGTACTTTTTCTATAGAGTGGGGAAGTTATTAGTACACAATGAGTCCCTTTCGACTGAAGAATGCACTTGTATTTTTTTCGAGGTTCATTGTTGTATCTTTTAAGGAATTTATTCAAAATTTCATTGAAGTGTACTTAGATGATTGAAATATGTTTAGTTTATTGAAATATCACACAAAAGTACTCAGGCTAAAGTTGGATAGATGTAGACAATGTCAAATTTCATTGAAATTGAAGAAATGTATTTTTTGCACTCCTTTTGGAATTTTGTTGGGCCACGTGGTATGTGAGAAAGGATTATTAGTGGATCCTGCCAAGATTGCAGTGATTTGGGACTTACAAACACCCACCTCAATCAGACAGTTGAGAGAAACCTTGGGTCATACAGGATATTAAAGGAAGTTCATTAAATTTTATGCGTAGATCACAACACATATGGAGAATTTGTTGAATATGAAGGATAAGTTCCAGTGGAATGAGGATTGTTAGAAGGGTTTGGATACACTGAAGAAAAAATCTGTGACTATGCCTATTTTAATCTTCCCATATTGGAAGGAGTTCCATGCTCATGTATATATTTCATCCATAATGTTGGGCGCAGTAGTATCTCAACCAGGGGAAGGTGACATAGATCACCCAATTCCTTTTGCAAGTAGGAAGTTGTCCATAATAGAGAATAATTGCATCACTACAGAATGAGGAGGATTGGTAATGGTATACGTGTTCTACAAGTTTAGACATTATTTATTGGGTTTCATTTTAAGATGTATACAAACTATTATCCACCAATATACTTAGTGAACAATCCAGTGTTGGGGGGGAGAATATGCATATGCTTTCTGTTGTTCTAGGAATATAATTTTGAGGTTTTTGTGAAACCAGGGAAGTTGAATGTAGGACCAGGTCATTTATCACACATACTATCATGATAAGATGTAGGGAATCTATATGATATCTTGTTAGATGCACAATTATTTGTAGTTAAAATGGTGGACTACTACTTCATAGATATTGTATAGTTTCTAAGTAAATGAATGGTCCTATTACAAATGACAGTTACACAAAAGAAACAATTGGTAGTGAAAGAAACAGATTATCAGTTAATTATGGGGAATTTAAAAAAGCTAGGTACAAATGGAATATTCATACAATGTGTGTTAGACAATGAAAGGACTATGATACTCACAAAATCATGTGAAGGGATTGCAGGAGGACACTACGCAGGTAAAGTAACCACGCAAAAGATTTTTTGTGGAGGGCTCTGGTGGCCCACACTTGATAAGGATGCTAAGGAATACTTTTAGGAATGTGATGTATGTCAATGGGTGGGAAATCCATCCAGGAGGGATGATATTCCTTTACACCCATAGGTTATGTTTAAAGTGTTTGATAAATGGGAAATAGAATTTGTTGGACTAGTCAACCCATCAGAAAGAATACCTGGAGCTAGGTACATAATAACTGTGACAGAGTATTTGACTAGATGGGAAGAAGAAGAACCAGTCATAGACTACATCGTGGAGACTATTACATGGTTTCTAGTTGATAATGTAGTCACATGGATTGGATGCCCATGCGTTCTACTCAGTGATCACGGAACACATTTCCTTAATAGGACAATTGCACTATTGACCGAGTAATTTAAAATTCATCATTAGAGGAGCACACTATATCATCCTCAGGCCAATGGGACAATAGAATATTTTAATAAAATTCTGGAGAATTCTCTGACAAAGATATACAATGTAGGAATAGATGATTGGGAATTAAGGGTTCCTGCAGTATTATTGGAATACATGACTACAAGAAAAAAGTTGACAAGACAGACACCTTTTAGGTTGGTCTATGGCCAAGAAGCAATGATGCCGATGGAGTTTATTTTTCCTATCCCGTGCATTGCAATGATTGTTGGTATTTCATACTATGGCACAATAGAGGAGATATTGTCACAGTTGGTACAACTTGAGGAAGATCACTTTGTCGTAGGGTTCCATCAGTGAGTTTTGAAGGTGAGAGAGAAGACATGGCATGATAGACACATTAAACAAATAATGTTTCAAGTGAGAAACTTAGTATTACTATACAACAGTAAGTTCATGCAGTATCCAGGAAATTTTTGAATGCATTGGTTATGACCCTATGTTATTAAGCATGTGATGGAGGTAGGTGTTGCATAGCTAAAAACACTGAATAGAGAATCCATGGGAGGCATGGTGAATGGAAGTCGACTGAAACTCTATTGAGACAACCGACCATCTATGCATTAATCTAAGTTGCACAATAACACATGTATCATAGTAGTTGTACTATAGTAGGGAGATAAAATAAATAAAAAACAAATAAAATGTAGGAAAACAAGAAAACAAATAAAAAGGGAAAAACAAGAACTACAAAGGTAGAAAGGAAGAAATATCACCCAGAAAAAAGGGAGTATCACATAGATAACATAAAAAATGAAAAGTTAGTTAAGTGAGCGCAAAATTCAAGCGCATGATAGGACCATTAAGGGCATTAAAGCACAAAAATGACAGTTACAAAGAAGTAATAATGTAACATCCTAGATACATGTAGTCATAAATAGAAGGAATTATCGAGGATTGTGATAGACTAACAGATCGAAGGAAGAATCCAATGAAGTATTTGGAATTAATGCCACATTAAGGAAGTATTGATTGAAAACTCTGGCTGAATTCAACACTTACTTTGGGCACGAAATAAATTACACAGCTGTCAAAGCGTTATAAAAGTGCATACGGGCCCGATAGGGAAAGGTTATTGGAATTTGATAAGAGATGTGAGCATACACATAAGACCATGTCCTAACCAGAGCTTAACCTGAACCTATATAGAGCATTTAAATAAATCAGATGAAGAGAAAAATGGCACCAGCAAAAGTTGGGTAACCAACAGCCACAGCACGCAAGAAAACAAAAAGATCATCAGTTGCAACACTATTTGTGGAAACACTCGTAGCTTTAGCCTCATAGCTGATATTTCATAGGGACTACATACCACTAATAAAGGACATTGTGCATCACCGCCTAGACTGTATAGACTTACCATGATATTTCATGGTTTAAAGAAGGGATGAACAACATGTACATCCAATTCAAAAGAGACCCTGCATGCCAGTGGATGCCAACAAGCTACAAGTTGAAAATGGACGATGTATGCATGATCTCCAATGACTAGGAAGAAGAATGGAAACTCCCAACTGAATAAATGGAGCACCCTAGTGAAGAACAAGAAGAACACGAAAATGAAGAGGAAGAAATAGTCGAGGGATAGGGAAATGGAAAATGCAATGGTGTATGTAATACGCCGAATATAGGACCATCAACAGAGGAAGAGAAACAAACAATCCCAAGAGAAAGGGTTAAATGAAAAGACAAGGGGAAGGTTCCATCCATAACTATGTGCAAAAACATGAAATCCCACAAAGTACTACCTATACATACACTGACATGAAATGACATGGATAGAATCAACTACCAAGTCCAGGATGCCACAAAGGAGGCAATTGGCATCATAGAAATGAGATGAAATGAAATAGAATATGTAGGAATAGTTAATGATGATAAAAAAACTATTAGAGACAGTGAGGATAACACCAAAGAGAGGCTCAGGTGAAGGACCATCAATGAGCCTGATTGAGGAAGCATGGACTACCATTCCATTACTGTCAAATTTATTTGATGGGCCTAGAGTGATGGAGATCATTTCAGATACAAGCGGGTTCTCGATGCAAGAACTACAAGAGCATGTGAGAGAACTGAGTCATCTAAACTTAGTCGTTTCTTGGATTCCCACAACAATACTACAGATATTGCACATCAATATTATGCAGGAGATAAGGCTTCACACAGAGTTATCATGCAGAGAGTTGATCAAGGTGGCAGGCGAGAAGGTAGAAATCCAACAAAACTATACAATTTCTATGCAGGAGAAGAGTGAGGTTGAAGAAAAAATTGAAAGAATGTTGAAAGAGAAGAGTGAGGCTGAGGAAAAGGATGAGGAAAAGCTCAAAGAGAATGATGAGGCTGAGAAAATGGCACATTGGATACAAACATCTGTCCAAAAACTCTATAAGGAGATCCCATAATTACAAATAGTCATTGAGGCCACAATGGAAGAGAAAGTCTCTGGAATCGACGAAGTCATTAGAGGATTTTGCACTAATATTGGAGACTTGGAATCATGCACCATTCTAGGGATACCCCCTGAGGAACAAGAGAAAAGGGCAAGGACAATGACAACCTCAGTGAAAAGTATTAAGAGTATAGACTAGGAGTGTACGAGGTTGTGTGATGAGAGTAGGCATACTTGGACACAACTCATGATGAATCCATAGATGAAGGAGATCAAAGATCAAAGAAAAAGTGCATAGGAACAGGACCATAAAATCAATGAAAGCATCAATACCCTACCACCTATTGAACAAATGGCAACCATCCTTGAAAATAGACAAAAATACAATGAAGTAGAGCAGATGTGGATAGAGAAGAAGAAGATTGTGAAAAAATTGGAACCTATGCAGAATGAAGCACTTAGGATAATAGGGGAATTGGCCACTACACAGGGAACAACAAAGAAAGCAATGTAGGAAACTAAGGAGAAACTTACACCTCTGACTATGCAGGTCATATAGGAAATTTTGGGCAAAGAAGAAGTATTAACAAAAGAAGTCGCAACAATGAGGGAGACCCTCCAAAAGTTCATGAAGGCATCGAGGAGTGTGATACAACATCCCTAAGTGGTTTGCGACAAGCCACGAGTGAGTGTTTGGGGTATATTGGACATGCATTTTGGATACAATTTTGAGGAAAATCCTAAGTATGGAAGAGATGAGAAAAAAAAAAAAAAACAAGAGAACATAGAAGAGGAGTGCACAGTAAAGGCACATTCAATATTGAAGTTCACAGTAAAGGCATACTTGGTAACATAAAGAAAGATAATAAAACAAGGGAATAAAGAGGGAGGATTAAGTGGGTGAAAAGGAACGACAATCGTTCAACATGCAAAAGAAAAAGGACATGAAAAAGTAGGAACAACAATAGTCGAGAATGAAAAAGAAGCATGCAGGCTAAAGATAGGAAAAGCATGCCCAAACAACAAGTCAACATGAGTTGTAATGACTTAGAATGAGTTTTAATTTGGTTTTGGGGATAAACAAGTAGGGTTTTGAGACCTAGATTCTGTGTATAAGTATGTAATGGGTTGGGTAGAATAGGGGTTGTTAGTTGGTTGTGAATGAATTTGTTGTTGATGTTGAGAGAATATACTGAGGATGAAAGAGATTCTATGTCTAAAGGTTTAGGGAGAGTTGCAGAGAGAGTCTTGCATTGTAGAGTGGCTAGGCAGAATGGAAAAGTATGTCATGATATATCCATTGTAAGCGAGTGTGAAATACTGGAATGATTAGAGAAAACATAATAAAGAATCCAATTGTTGTGTACATAGCCCAAATTTGGGTGAACCATGCAAATTACTATGTATTCTTGTATTTTTATGTGAGTGATCATGAATATTCTCTTTATGCATAACTAGAATTAGCTCTGTTACTATATCATCATTGCATAATAGTTATGGATGTTATGGTGAATATTTTATGTTGCAATATTCATCATGAGGGTACTCTCTAAAATCAATTACTAAGTAACCAAGGAATAACAGACACACTATAATGCACATAGAGTAGATAAGTAATAATTAACATCATAATATCCTCCCATCCCCTCACTACTACAGAAACTTGGTTCTTTCAACCCCAATAGATGCCTCGGGTGAGAATTCACTTACGTGTAGGTGATGTCAAAAGGGCCAGCATCTAAATGGTTTTTTTTGTTAGATAAATTGAACCTAGGGTATTACAACCACATTATCCTCTTTTCATCCTCTGGTTCCCCTATGTGTGCAAATCCCCTTAGCAACCAGACTCCATCGTCATGACAGACTTGTCACACAACAACATCTTTATCCAGGTACCCAATGATTTCATAAACCTTTCATGTGGCACATTGACGAAATCCCTCTTTGCAACACTGTATCAATGCATACAATCCACTGCAAATTCCACAATATAACCTCCCATTATAGTTTCCAACTAGAAATCAATTGCATGAGAAGTATTATTACTTACATATTTGAACTTCCTTACCAACTCAAGAGTTCAATTCCTTGGGGTTGTAGTTCAGTACCTTCCAGTATTATCCACCAATATTTATAACCACTCAGTTAAGATAATCGAGAATTCTCCAAAGAAAATATAACACAGATCTGTGTACACATACCTTTTCATCCATTGCTCATCTCTCATTCGAGGGTTTCTATTCTTTTTTTTAGAAAATTTGTGTTCCTTCCCTTCTAGCCATTCTGAGATCTCTTTCTTATTCATCCTCCAAAAAATTCCCTAAATCACATATTTTGGGTCCCGACAACAAAGTTATTTGTTGGTGAGTAGTTGTAAGACTCTAGGTTCAAGTTATCTAACAAAAAAATGATTCAGATGCCGACCCTTTTGGCATCACCTACATGCAAGTGAAGTCTCACCTTAGGCATCTATTGGGGCTATAGGAACCAATTTTATGCGGTAGTGAGGGAATGAGAGGCTATTATCATGCTCATTCTTACTTATCTTCTATGTGAACATTATCCTATGTCTGTTATTCCTTGGTTTCTTAGTAATTTATTTTATACAACACCCTCATGTTGCAGATTGCAGAATAAACTATTCACCATAACATCCATAACTACTGGGCAATGATCATATAGTAACAGATCTAATTCTAGTTATGGATAAAGAGAATATTCATGATCACTCACATAAAAAGATAAGAAAACACAATAATTAATGTCGTTCACCAAACTTTGGGCTACATCCACAATGATTGGCTTCTTTATTATGCTTTCTATAATCATTCTAGGCTTGCACACATGCGCTTACTATATATATATCATGACATACTTCTCCATAATGCCTACAATCTCTGCAGTTCAAGCCTCTCTCTACAAGTCTCCCTAAACCTTTATACATAGACTCTATTTCATCCTCATTCTATTCTCTCAACATCAACAACAAATTTAGTTGCAACCAAATAACAACCCCTACTCTACCCGACCCATTACATATTTATACATAGAATCTAGGGCTCAAAACCCTACTTGTTTATCCCCAAAACCCAATTACAACTCATTCTAACTCATTACAACTCATGTTGACTCGTTGTTTGAGAATTCTTTTCCTATCTTTAG
>ML810174.1:22505-33353 GCA_009831015.1 Picea engelmannii
ATTCCTATAGTACCAAGCAATGTTCCTCCCAATGTTCACCCTTATCATCATCCCTTCACCTAGAAAAATGAAACTAAGAAAATTGTTCAAGAATTGCTAGAAGTGGGTGTTATATACCCTGGTACCAGTCCTTATACTTCTCCAGTAGTCACTATACTCAGGAAAGAAGGAACTTGCCGCATGTGTCCTAATTTTTGTGCCCTCGACAAACTCACAACCAAAGAAAAATTTATCATTCCTTTCATTGATGACATTTTGGATGAATTGAGTAGTGCTCAATACTTCACCAAACTTGATCTTCCTTATGGTTATGAAAAGATACATATGAAATAAGAATACATTACCAATACTTGATTTAGAACTCATGAGGGTCACTATGAGTTCTTGGTCATGACCTTTGGCTTGTGTAATGCCGCCTCCACTTTTTAAAGTCTCATGAATCATGTCTTCCATTCATTCCTCTGCCATTTTGTCTTAGTTTTCTTTGATGATATTCTCATATATAGTAAAACCTGGCAAACCCATCTCATACATGTGGATCAAGTTCTACATATACTATCTAAGCACAATTGTTTTCTCAAACAGTCTAAATGTGCTTTTGGAGCCTCTAAAGTTGAGTACCTAGGTGATATTGTCAACAATGATGGCGTATGGGTGGACCCTAAGAAAATTGAAGCTATGAAGTATTGGCCTTTCCTAAAACTCTTAAAATATTGTGTGCCTTCCTGGGTTTAACAAGGTATTATCACAAGTTTGTTCATAATTATGGAAAAAATGCATCTCCTCTCATGGATCTCCTTAAAAATAATGCTTTTACTTGGATTCCCATAGCTAGTGAATCCTTCCAATCCTTGAAAGAGGTTATGTGCACAACTCCTATCTTGAAACTGATAGAATTCACCAAGAATTTTCCCTAGAATGTGATTCCTCATGGAAAGTAATTGGGGAAATCCTCATGCAAGAGGACCGACCTTTGTCTTTCACTAGCAAGCAATTGTTGAAGAAACATTTGGGCCAATCAACCTGTGAAAAGGAAATGTTGGTTATTTTTCATCTAATGGATCTCTAGTGTCCTTATCTATTAGGGAAACACTTCCAAATTAAAACTGATCATCGTAGACTCAACTGTTTTTTGGAACAAATAATTTCATCCCAGGAGTAGAAAAAATGGGTGACCAAACTATTTTGATATGCTTATTAGATCATCTACAAGAAGGGAAAATAAAATGTAGTTGTTGATTCTCTTTCAAGGAAATACGAATAAGGTTCCCTCTTTTCCCTCTCATTCATTGTAGCAGAATATCTTTAGGTCATTCATCAGGAATGGTTGCAAGACACTAAAATTTCTAGCCTGATCCAAAAATTGCAACATGATTTGCAAGTTTCTCCAAGGTACTCTTGGCACATTGAATAAATTCTCTATAGATATCACATGTATTTAAGAAAATAGTTGAACCTCAAATCCAAGTTTCTCTATAAGTTTCATGCTTCATGAAAAAATGAGCATTTAGGCTTTACCAAAACCTATGAACGGGTCAAACATTTTTTTTTTTCTGGGAAGGTATGAAACAAGACATATCCACACCTTCATGGTTGAATGTGATACTTTTCAATGCCATAAGGGTAAATCCTTCAAAGCTCTAGGAACACTCCAACCAATCTTGATTCCACCTACTATCTAGATGGATATTTCTATGGATTTCATAGTTGGTTTACCTAAATCGGGAAATAACTTAGTCATGATGGTCACAGTAGTTCGTATTTTTTAATATTCTCATTTATATGCTCTTTAAAACCCATTCAATGCATCCACAATGGTTCTTTTTTTATGGATGATATATTCAAACTCCATGGAATAACTCAATCTATTGTCTCCGACTAAGATCCAACATTCACCCACAATTTTTGGCAACAATTTTTCAGGCTCCAGGGAACCCAATTGTACCTCAACACCACTTATCATGCCTAGAATGATGGACAAACTTAATTTTTCAACAAGTCTTTGGAAACATATTTGCGTTGTTTTGTGTCTGAAGAAAAAATCAGTGGGCTCAGTGGTTGTCCTTAGACAAATGGTGGTACAACACATCTTACCATACTGTCACTTGCATGAGTCCCTTTGAAGGAGTCTACACGAAAAATCCATCTTCATTTCTCTCATACATGCTAGGTGTCTCCACGTTTCAAGAGGTTGACAACAATTTTATAGTTCACGCTACCATTCTTTGTACACTCAAGTAAAATTGGTCTTGGCTCAGAATTGCATGAAGAAACAAGCAGATAAAGTTCATTCCAAGAATCAATTTGTTGTAGGGACTAGGTGTTTCTTTGTCTGTAACCTTATGAGAAAATTCACTCAAATCTCATGAATTTCATAAACTCACCCCCAAATTTTATGGTCCTTATACAATTCTCAAGCGAGTGTGTCTCACGACCTACAAGTTATCTCTTCCCAATCACTCTAACCTCCATCTTTTTTTTAATGTCTCATGCTTAAAGAAAGTGATTGGAAATAAGTGCCAAACTCAAACCACTCTCCCTGAGTTGGATGAACAAGGTTGCACTTGGTTTCATCCACAAGCAGTCTTGTACCAGCATGAGCGTTGTCTCCGTCAAGAAACTATCAAGAAATTCTTAGTTCAGTGGAAGGATACACCTTTAAAAGATACCACCTGGGATTCGACTACCATTGTGCACCAATTTCCTCATCTCAAGCCTTGAGGACAAGGTTGTTTTCCAAGGGTGAGGGAATGTTAGGGAACTAACCTCCCTAACCCCTCATGTAGATAGAGTAATATATTTTCCATTTAATAAAGTCCAACATTATAAATAAGGTCTATATAATAATTTGAACAAGTCTAATGTAAGAAGACTTACTAGAATCTTCCACTTCTAGAAAGATCTTCCTCTAGAACATTCTTTAGAAAGAATTAGTATAAATATGAGTAAAAGGTATGATAAAGTCTTTTCTTGAGAATTATTATAATAGAGCTCTACTCTATTAGAGGTTTCCCTCTCAAAGAGGCAAGTGAACTTGGATTTATATCAATAAAGGTATCATTGTTGGTGTTTTTATTCTCTATATTTGGTTGTTCCATTAGTATTTGATGCAATACTTATATTTCTACTTATTGTAATACATCTAGTACATTACATTTTGATTTCCTCAACCCTCAATTAGTTATAAGAATTGGACCTTCTAGAATCTTCCTAAAATTCTGCGAGTGACTAGCCCCACACATTTGAGTAGTGGATGATGACATGGCATCCACTCGTACCATGGTGGTCAACAAGGTAGGGAAACTTGGGAGAGGAATAAATTTTACATATGAACTTTGATTGAGGTGATTATCACATTGTTGGAAAGGTCTCATTGTGTAGAACACTTTCAGGGGATTTCAATAGTTTTCTAAAAAGAAAAAAAAAATTCCATTTGATACCACAAAAATGACTCTGAAAGGTTGTATACCCCAATATTCCAAACTAGGACTTTTCGCTAACCTATCGTTAAAATTTCCCTGCAAGTCGACTTGTCCAAATTTTCCACATAGAAAGTTCCAATATAAATGAAAAATTGTACGATGGTATAATCTGGATCAAAGGTTCTCTTTTCTTTTCTTTTTTTGTAAGTAAGATTCTATAAAAAACCTTTCAAAAATAAAAATTACAACATCAACAATTTAACCCAGACTGCAAAAACTGAATTTCCCCGGAGGGAAACCAATTCAGCTAGCCTAATAGGTCGAGAACCAGTGTATCAATATACCAGTCATATGAAAACGTCTAACCATAAAAGTAACATTGCCCCATGGGGGAAATTGATTTACTATTTCGTCTAAGACTGACATAGTTTAAATGAGACATAATATATATAAAAGTTACAAGTGGCAAAATAAAATCTAAACATCTAGCTGACCATGTAGAGAGACACTTGTGCCAATCAAGTTGTGGGCTTGTAGTGTGGCCACACGTCCTGAGAGGTGGATTTGACTGTCGGAGCCGTATCTGGTGTTGCTTCCTCCTCCATATTCCTTTGTGCGGATGGTATCGGGATCAGTCGCTCATTCCCTGATGCACATGGTTATGCATATGAGGGGTGGCACGATTCATGCAAGGCTGAGAGAATTTGTAGGAATTGTGTCCCCTTCCTGTCCAATATTTCTAGATGAAAATGAAGGTCGTCCAAATCCTTTCGCAATTCGAAGACCAGACCTTCTAGAATTGCAAGGCCTTCTTGTATTTTTGTGCAGGAGGCATAGTCTGTGTAGGAGTGAGGCTGAGCCTATTGATGGTCATGGCTGGCGTTGAAACCTTCATTCAGAGTTGGGGGTGAGTGTACAAGCGAATTTTCATGGGTCGAAATCACAGGAGAGTTTGGGGGAACGACTAGATCTGGTTGCGAAGAGGAGGCCAAGTCTGAAATTGGCTCTGGGTTGAAACCCAAAGAATTTCCCAAGAGATCAAACCATTCGATCCTGAATGCATATGGCGAGGAGAGGGGTGAGAGACCATTGAGGCTATGGATAAACTACGCCGAGGAGGTTGTCAAGGAGGGTGATGGACTGTGGGAGGGTGCAGGTGGGGGGAGGAGAGCCAAGCGCGGTCAATTAGGCTGCCAAGCTAAGCCGCGTTTGGATTTCCCTCGTTGTCTCGGCATGACCGAGGCGTGGTGAGGGCCAACAAGCACAGAAAGAAAGTTAAGGAAGCCAAGGAGCAGCAGGGGAGAGCGCAAACTACTCGAGGAATTAACCGAAGGAGAAAGAAGCTGTGAAGATGCCCGGTGAGGTGCAGGGTGCAAATAAAACTGGTGGAAGAGGACACACACGAGAAGAGTAAACACTGAGCCATTGATTTGATCCATCGAGGGGACGAGAGTTTAGAGCTAGGCGCAGTAGGAGTAATGGTGCTATGGTTACAATGGCTATGTGTTAAATGCATGGCGTGGGAGGGAGGGGAGGGCATGCGCGCGTCATGTGGTTGGTGCCATGTTGGTGGTCGCCTGTCCTATCCATTTGACACTTGGACAACACTAACACCCCATCCGGGGATGGATCAAAGGTTCTCTTATTCATACATAATAAAATAAATTTCTTATTCTATTGCATTATCGATTGTTGTTAAATGTTATGATGATGATTAAATATGTGTATGATTTACAATGTTACAATGAGTATATATATGATTAGTTGGTATATTTGTTTAAATGATACAACACATTTCATATCCAAATGCAATAACTAACATATAAAAATCAATATTATTATAACAAATATTTGATTTTATAATGATTAATTGACATTTGATATAGAAAAAGGAAGTTGAATTTGCATACCTACAATGTGGAAAAATTGAAAACTACAACATATCATTGCATTGTATTCATTTGAATGCATTGGTGCACTTTATACATATTTACACACAATGTAATAAAACTATAATGAAAGTATTATTTCTTTTAACGACAATAAACACATTGTTCCCTTCATCAATATAATTACCATTGTTGTTATAGCTATTATTATTATTACAACAACTTATGGTGCACAAGTTGGTATACCCATTGGTGTTTTTATGTGTGGTATACCCATTGGTGCTTTTATGTGTGGAGTATCCATCACTGCTCTCATGATATAAATTATGCACTAGGACTTCATAACATATGAAGATGCACTGGTGCATATATCATAAATGTAGCACTCGTGCATATTATTCATATAAATTCCTCATGAAATATGTCATACTCATCAGCTCTTAGTGTTGGTATTTTGAGTCACTAGTGCTTATTAGTACATTTTGAGTCACTAGTGCTTATTAGTACATTGTGTCTCGGTGCATTATAAACATAAGTACCACAATGGTGCACTTTATCGATTTAAGCACAGAGTGACCTCCATCTACCCATAATTTTTATTTATAGTGAGAATTCATTAAAACTCCTACCATTAGACTAAAAACTTATACAAAGTGTTTTCCTTGTAATGAAGGTACTCTTTTGATCACAAGTGAGAAAAATGTGTCAATTATACACATTGTGTAAACCTAATATCTTTCAAACAACTACATATTTAAATCTATCTTTTTTTCTTTTAAATATTTTAAATATTTAATAAATAAAAAGTTATGATAAATCTATAACCATATCTATTTTTAAAATGTATGTTCCACAACATTGTTCCAATGAAATTTTATACTATTTCAATTATAAATAACTTTCTTATACATGCATGTTACACCATTTAGTGATCAGGAAACAAATCAACATTTTAAGTATTGTATTTAAAAATATACATATTAAAAAGAAATTAATTTTATAAAAAACATCCATTTTGTATCCCAATATGAAAGAGAGGTATATTTTTTATATTATATAGTATAAATATATTTAATCTAATATAAAAAAATCTAACTAAATAATAAGTCATAACTATAAATAAAATAAGATGTAAACCAACATACTTTTCAATTATAATATAAAATAAAACAATTATATATATATATATATATATATATATATATATATATAATTTTTTTTAATTTATATTATAATTGAACATAAATTTACAATTTCAATTTCCTTTTCCTTGATCCTTTTTAAATGCTTAATATATAATCTACTCTAGGAGTAATATATAGTCCTTTCCACACTTTCCTCAATTAGTATTCGACGTCATTAACGCATGTGATTCGCCCATTTTTAGAATAAAAATCAAAGTTTTGGACCATGTTGTCCCTCTTTACAATTTCTACAATAAATAATGTCATATGATTCATAATCTGACAGTCAGGATGGAAAAGCTTTAAACAGCGTTAGTTTAATAATTCAAATATTAATTTGAAGAATATATTATTATGGTATTGTTACGTGAATGAGATTTACATGTATATATTTTACTGATTAAGTAATGTCATTTAATATACATAGGAGTAGAGTATCTGTTTAAATTAAACAATCCAAGTATTGTAAAGAACGTTTGTTTAAAAATGAAAATGTTAGCAGTTAAGATGCGTTCTATCATTAAAAAAAAAGAAAAAGAGTATGGCGAGAATGCAGGAATCCATGGGTGACTATAAAAACCTGAAAGAAATTAACCCAAAATGTTAATTGCCACTCCTTTGCGTCCTTCCAGTACAAGGTTGGAGCTCGCAGGCTATTATCCATATTCTGAGAAGTAGCATGAGAGTCATAATTTTGAGCGTATTCCTGCAGCCTGCCAGCTTGCATCACTAGCGATAGACAGTGATAAGCAGGGAGAACGCTGCCCAAGAGCAAGCACGGCCTTCAGTAATTATTAAATTTAACAATCACTGTCAAAAGCATGCAAGATTCTTCGTCTCAGTCCCACAGAAATACATACTATAATGGCTTCGTATTTCTGGTGTTGAAGATCGATCAAAGACTTTTCTGCTTTATTTTCTGTAACGAATGGTACATAATTCTTAATCATTGCGTATTTATTGCTCTCAACCCAACAACAAAATGGTGAATAAAAAACAGCACATCACGTAGGGCAGCGAGCTTGGAAAAATCCAAAAAGAAAGACCAGATATTACAGACTAAACAGTGTATAACATAATATCGACGGGCTAGGTATTCGTCGGTAGTGGGAAATGGCGTGGGTAAACGTGAAACCCTTGTCGGTTTGCTGTTGTCCTTCAATTCTCTCTCGTTGGACTAAACAGCAAAACCAAGCCTGTACTACAGACAGAAAGACGACAGACTTCTCTACTAACTGTATATACATGGCGTTTTCATTCGTTGGAAACGATGCGATTATTTGGGAGGAGGGCTGGGCTGGGCTGGGCTGGGCTCAGCTCAGTTCAGTTTAGGTCAGGGCAGTGTATTGTGTAGTAAGAGAGAGGTGAAGGGTATGATGGAATTTGGAAAGAGAAAATGGAATTTGGAAAGAGAAAAAGGAAGCCGCTGTCTCGTACTGGATGATTAGGGTTTGACCTACATAAAGAGCTCGTGACTGGTATGGGAATGCAACGGTCTTTTTGTCGGCAGCAGAGTCGAAAGGATGGGACGATGAGCGTCTCGTGATCTGTGTGGGTGGAGGAGGGTCCCATTCCCAACTCCCTTCCAGTTCCTGCTCTGCTGCTGAAAAAAAAATCTTTCTTCCCGGACAATCCCTGCAGCTCACCCGTGACTCCGAGAGAATAGTTGGTACCAGGGACGGTGGGATCGAATCTTTTGTTATTAATTTACTGATGTCATTCGTTTCTGTGACATCATGGCATCCTTACAATCTCACGGCCATGGCGTTTTCGATTTTAAATTTTAATGTTCAACGTTAATGGTAATAAGGCGTACCTTAGAAATAAAACAAAATATTAGATGTGGTGTCGCATTCATACGAGATCAATTTGGCTCTCAGCTTGCACGTAATATAAGTTGTGGGGTTGATGCCTATAGTAATATACGGTAAGGAGGACATCTCTTGAATAAAGTAGAAATTGCCTCCTTTATTACAAATTCCCTCCAGATCTTATGTTCGACATCAGAGATCTACAAACGAGTCATCTAGTCATCCCTGGAATAAAGTAAAATTGCCTTCTTTATAACAAATTCCCTAGAGATGTCATGTTTGACATCAATGGTATTCATATCACAGACTTTATGTTTGACATTGAATATCGATCGATGAGTAACATCAATGGTATGGATGTCACTGAGTGGTTGATGTGTGGTCATTGTGTAGTGGTTATTATGTCTTATTCAAGGTCTCACAAACTAATGTATTTATCATGCTGCATTTTATGTATATATTTGGAAAAATAACAACCCATTATTTTAGGTTTATTTTATTAAGAGTGTTTTTGTATTAATGGACATTTGTAATGTATATATTGCATCATGGTTAAATGGTTGGAAATAGTAATTTTGGAGTGTTTTTGTTGATCTATTTTCATTTTGTATTAATGGATATTTGTAATGTATATATTGTATCATGGTTGAGTGGTTGGAAATAAATTTAAATTTTGATAATCAATAAGTGTTAAGAAATTGTTTGAATTTATGAAATTAGTGAAAGAAATTTAATTTACATTTTAAAATAATTAATTTAAAATATTTTTTTTTTTTTAAATAAAACTTAAAAATCTAATTTATTATGTTTTCTTAGATTTAAATAATAATAATAATAATAATAATCTAATTTTAAGATCAAGCTCAAGTTAGACACCAAATTGGTGTACTCTTTGAAAAGTGTACATACCCTATCTTTCTATACACAACAATTTAAACTTGTAACCTCTTAAAAAAACGCATTTTATTAACTATACACATGAATATAACTAATACCATAAATTATATATAGTAATTTATCATGAATTTATATCCCCGATTATGATTAACATTTCAAAAACAAATATATAAATCCAATTTACCCTCCTCTAAATAAAACTTAAAACTTAAAAGTCTAATTGTGTTAAGAGCCAAACAGTGAATACAAAATATCACAATAGATCCAAAGATATCTGAATACAATCACCATACAATGTATCCTATTATGGAAGGGATCATCTCATGTTCACTTGCCTCTTCGAGGGGGCAACCTCCTAATGAGCTTCAGCTCCAAATACAATACTTCTCTTCATATTTCCTTACATTGCTTGAACCCCTTTATATAGTGCTACCATCACCTAAGAGCATTCTAGAGGAGGAATCTTCTAGAAGTAGAACCTTTTAAGAAGTCCTCTTACATTTATTATATCTAATTACCATAGTGGACCTTATTTAATAATATAATGGACCTAGTCCATCTTACATTGAATGACCTCCACTATTATCACTATGGGCCCTCTGGGCCCCCCCACTACCTCTCTAACTACCTTACATTTCATCCCCCTTATGAAAGTGTTTTCCTCAATGCTTGATGTACAACCATATACCAGGGTCTCATGGATAATTTTGGACCATAATGCTGAAGAAGACTGGAGAACCAAGGTCCCATGGATAATTGTGGACCATAATGTTGAAGAAGACTAGAGAACTAAGGTCCCATGTAGAAAGGAAAACCACCATGATAAAGTAGTCCAACCACCATTGTAAGCTAGAGTCCCATGTCCAAGTGCTCATGTGAACTCCCCGTGGAATATTTTGGAACCCAATAACCAACTCAAAATGATGCTCCAAAGACTCACACATGTCATGTGGATCCAAATAAGAATATTCATCCACATAGTGGAAAATGGTCGTAGCAGAATCTGGAAGGAATAATACCACTGTAGAATATGCAGGATGGACACTGGTAATAATCATTGGCTCTCGATTTGTCACATTGATGCTCTCTACAGAAGGTGGATGAGAGTCATCAAATAAAATATAAAAGTGGTTTTCATCCCATAAATGACAACTATCCATATATCAATCATCACAATCGGCCTCAAAATCATACCAAGCATATATTTCTTGATTATATTCATCCCTGATGTCCACCATAAGAAATCTCTCATGCATGCTATCCAATGAACTACGAAAACTATCCTTGAGTCCATCTGCAAGGTCATGCAATCTGTCATGCACTGTGCCACACAATGTGTCATACAATTGAGATTTGAATGCTTCAAGAATTTCTTTGAGATTTTGAGAAGAAATAATCATCTGAGCCCCCTATGAACTCTTCAGTCTCTCAATCGTCATGAAAAAGAACAAAAAATAGACCCAATAAGTTACGACAAAAAATTGCAGCTTCTCGAAAAACCCTAAAAAACCGTTGAAGTTAAAATGCTCATAATTTCACCTCCCGAACTTCGTTTCGGCTGATTTTTTTTTTGAAATTGGGTGAAATTGTAAGAGGAACTCAGAACTGTAATTTATTTGGACAAATTTGACCTCAAGATGCTACA
>ML810174.1:49653-116230 GCA_009831015.1 Picea engelmannii
CTATCTATGAGTCTCGACCCCGTAGTGTCATTATTACTCTGGGGGGTCATCTCTACAGGATACCAGAGGTAGTTCCAACTACTGCCCCACCTAAAAAGTGTTGCAAGGTAGTATCTCATACTACAAAATTCATCTTCTCCACATTCTGTTCAAAAGGGGAACAAAAGGATACTACAACCACTACAGCCTCGGCCCAAGCACCTTTTATCCAACAGAAGCAGGTCAACAAGGTTGCAGCAAAGTGCAAAGATTCCTTCTGCACATCGTCCTCTCATGTATCTCGACTTGTTGAGCAGCCTCAACCGCAACAGGTTTGTGACAGATTTCCACAAACTAAGCAGCGCGACGTCTTTAGCAAGACACACAACTCACCAAGATGAAGATTCAACAAATGATTTTCCCTCTCCCCCGGGAACTCAACGCAATGGAGACCATTGCTTCCTAAGGAGGGAGGATTGATCCATGTGGATATTGGTGGCCACCCACCATTTCCAAATGGCTCAAAACAATTTTCTGGCCATTTTGGCAATTTACTATTTTTAGCAGGTTTTAACTTTCGGGGCCATTTTGAGGGTCCAAATGAAGGTTTTTCGAGATATATGTTCTCAATGATAGCCGAAGGCATGATTAATCCCCCAAAATGAATCTCCTCAACAATACCTTTCCAACGAGCTATCACACACCTAAAACGGAGATCGTATGCAAAAGTTACAACCGCGGGAAGTTGATATACTCACTTACCCAAACGGGGCCCACATGACTTTTGGCGCTTCATCTCCTAGGGTTAGGTTTTTGGATTTCTAGGACTTTTGGCATTCCCATTTATTGTAAAAAGGCCTCTAGAGCCTCATTGTAATGATCTTCTTGCGAATGCGAGTAGCCGTCACATCTCTTCTCAGAGATAAGCTGCCACCATTCTAGCGAGTCTTTCACTCTGTATTTTTACAGTCTCTGTACATTTCTTTGATTAATAGAAATCGTGTATTACTGTATATCTGTGTTTATGGTTGCATCTCTGATACATTTCTGTTATATTATTGAATATCTGCAATATCTCTGTGCATTTCTTTATTATATCTCCGCTCTCATTTCGTGCCGAAAATAGTCTAGATCAGTCATACACGGCTGCAGAGAAAGACTTCTTGAAGGGACCTAGAGGGAGGTATATTAGGTCTCTTTACATGTTGACCAAGATCTTATTACATGATAAAGGCGTGATGACCATGGAATCAGACAACTAAATCACTTTGCGCACATGGGGGATTTGGGAGAAGCACTAAGGAGGATTTGAGAAATGGAGAAGGCTCTGGAGAATATCCAAAAGAAGGAGGAAATGGACCCCATCATGATGGATAATCAACATACCAGGGAAATCATAAAGAATGAAGGTGTGACGTGCAGTGGATTACCCTACTAGTATAGGATGAATAATAAGAAGAGGGATATAGCGAAGCGAGAGGTATTGGACAACGATGAGGAAGAGTTAGAGGATCTCTGTGCCACGGGGAAGACTAAGGATATCTTCCATGCCACATATGAAAGGAAAACCAGAGGTCATGGGTCTGATGCAGATGAAGGATCTCCATTCCAAATCCAAATTAGTGTGGAATCCACAACCCCATGTGCGACTAAGACAACTGAACTTAACCAACAAGTGATTAGTGGTAGAAGAATTTTTCCAAGACGTGGTTCTAGTATGATAAGTGCAAGTTCAACAAGTAGCATTCAAGTATCTACACGACATGGAGGTGGTAGTTCAACAAATTTCATAATGGAAGAACAAGATCCAACCATCAAGTTACTAGAGTTCCAAGAAGATGGGTCAGATGAACCAAAAACCCATGTGTTCATATGTTAGAATATATGGGTAGAAAATCAGATTACAAATGAGGATACAAAGGTTGTGCATTTGGAAATCACTTTTAGAGACTTCACATTAGATTGGTACATGGGTCTCTCAAGAAATAACCCAACAGGAACACCTACAACTGTAGCTGATGTGAGGAAGTAGTTAATAATTGAATTTCATAAGCAAAGTTCAGAAGACCACTTTATGAATGAAATTATAGAGATCAATAAGAAACTAGGAGAATTAGTATGGGAAGTGGACCAGAAGTTCAAGAGGCTAAAAGGTAAGCTAAATACACCATTATTGATGCACAACATATGCATTTGTTTGTTAATTATTTGTTTCCACAATTGAAGTATCCTTTGAGACAACATAAATTCCAAAGTTAGGGTGAGGCTCTACAGGAAGCGCTGAAGCAAGATCTGAAGGACTTGACATTCCAATTAAATAAGAACAAAGGAAAGGAGAAAAGAGAAGATGTTTGGTGTACAATGTGCAGGACAAAAAACCATCACATGAATGAGTGTCTAATATTTTCACAATATATTGGAGTGGGTATGAAAAACCCTTTATCTTCAAGAGGACCATGGTGCGATATTTTCAAAACACATGGGAATGATCCCTATCATTTACCCTTGATGAACAAATATCAGAAAGTTTTGAAGAGTACATTTGTAACTTTTGTAAGTCCGTTGGACATGAAGAAAAACACTGTAGAGCCTTGGAGATGATGAAAGAAAGGATTGTAGATACATATAGGGTGCATGATGAACATGTAACATGACAATATATGGAACAACCATAGTATAACATTGCGCAACAACCATGGTACAACCCTACGCAATAGTTTGCAACACAACCACAGTACAATGTGCACCAGTTTCAATGGAAACAACAGTATAATCATGTATAACAATGCACATAACCACACCAATACAATAACATGTAGCCACAATATAGTCAAGGAGCTTAGTATAAAACAATGTGTGAATATAATCATGGAAACAAAGGAGGCTTCAAAGGAGGAGGCCATGGAGGAAGAGGTTTTGGAGGAGTTCAAGGACTAGTAGTGTGTCATAACTGTAATAACCCAAGGAACTATGCAAGAGACTTTCCACAACCACCTACAACATGTATGTATTGTTGTGCAGTGGACAATGAAACTGAAGGTTGTCCAACATTATTGATAAAAATATAGGATAAGAGGAACCAGGCTAATCAAAACGTGCAATGGATTGGTGTGGAAAACAAAGAAGAGGATGGGAAGAAGATTAACATAGTAACTATAGGTGGAGCTAAGACATGAGAGGATGAAAATAAGAAGTATCACGACCAATACCAGTGGATTAGGAAGAACACAATGCCTGAACATAAGTTTGATGAGCGCAAAGAGAAATAGATATTCAAAGAAGATAGACAAGAGATCTTGAAAGAAAATATTTCATCCACTTTAGGAACGAAGCCAATAGATGAAATACCAGTCTATGACATGTCTTCATTATATTATCAAACCAATCAAGAGAAGTATTCATAACAAGTAAGCAACATAAGAAACTTTTTGGGAGCTTGTGTCAAATTATTGAGTGATAAAAATCACTTACAAGTACTGCATAATTTATTAGAAAATTGTCATTCTGGAGAAGAAGGGGTAAAAAGAGTAAATCAGGTCTAAAAGAAGAGAAGAACCAACATGTAATTTAGATTGAATGGTAACATAGGAGATTTCAATATGGGGGATATTATACTAGACTTAAGATCTGAAGTCAATGTTTTTCCAATGAAAACTTGGGAAGCTATGGGAGAACCAAAATTAGGGTATTCACCTATTAAGTTGAAGTTGGAAAATCAACACAGAGTGGTGCTAATAGGAAGGTTGAAGGGGATTCCAGTAGATTTGGATGGTGTGCGCACCATGGCTTATTTTGAAGTCATTGGCATAGTGGACAATAATTCACAATATCCAACATTGTTGGGTCTGAATTGGGATTTTGATAACCATGATATTATTAATTTGAAGAAAAGGAAGATGATATTTGAGTCTAGAGAATACATAGTTATAGTTCCATTGGATCCCTCAAAAGGAGGTAGGTATTTGGAACCTGCAGAGGATAATATTCTTACAGAAGATGCGAATCAACTATATAGAACTACTATGCACGAAGAGGATTATATCAAACCAACTGGAGATGGAATGCTTAGTTTCTTGTGCTTCAGACTCCAACACAGGACTGGAAAACTAGAAATAGTGACTACATGAATTATCTACCAGGAGGTGTACTAGAATGACGTGCGCGTTGAGATAGGTTGGTACATAGGTAAGAGAACCTCCTACTTTTTATGGCTTGAATGATTTAGAAGATTTTTTTATGAAATATGAGGTAGAGGTTATAGAAAATCAGAGATTACCAGAACTAGATATTTCTTTAATAGCTACACCTGCAAGATGGTGGGGTACACACAAGGAAAATATCAACAATTGGTTTCAATGCAAAAGGTTACTACGCATAATATTCAACACAAAAAAAGAGCATAAATATGAGGATAAATATGAAGGATTTGGACAACCCAAACAACATGTATAAAGGTGAATATTTCAATGGATATTAGTACCACTAGAAGAATGGACACACCACTTTGTTCACACATTAGAAGGAATTCCGAAGAACTGGTACACAGAACAAGAGCAACGTAGAGAAACTACTAATTGGGAAGAAATACAACAAAACTTTATAGTTTCATTTTCCTTCAAGAATGATAGTCCAGAGGTTGATACAGTTCTCAAAGTGGTAAGAGAGGATATTTGAAGAACCAAATTTTTAAATAATTCCAGCATATCAGAGGCAGGCTAGTCAGGCAGTTAAACAATTGCTACATTGTTATCATGTAGCAGAAGAACAAGAACCAACAGAAGATAATTCGTGCAATATACAGATCCCAGAAGTAGAAGGTGAAAGGGAAGTAGAATGTCCCAAACTAGATTGAAAATATTATGCTACACCATTAAAGATCAAGAAGGTAAATATTGGAACTACAGAAAACCCAAAGATGGATGGTTTTGAAGATTATTGGGATAATCAGACAATAGAGAGGATCACATAATTACTACACGAGTATAATGACTTATTCCTATAAAAATTATCAGAGATGAAGGGGTTAGAATGAGATATATGAGAGATGAATATGCCAATGAATCCAGAATCAAGACCTATCAGACAGAGGTCATACATATTTAATCCAATATACAAAGAGAAGGTGAAGACAAAAATTGACAAAATGCTAGAAGTTAGTGTTATAGAACCCATAGAAGATTTAGAATGGATAGATCCTATGGTGGTGCAAGAAAAGAAGTATGGAGGGATTAGGATTTGTGTATATTTGAGAAAATTGAATGATGCTTTCCTACATGATCCTTTTCCTACCCCATTTACAGATGAAGTTTTGGAGAATGTAGGGGGTCAATAAGCTTATTCTTTTACAGATGGATTCTCAAGATATCATCAGATTAGGATAGCATCAAAATATAGACACAAGAAAACATTTTCTACAAAGTGGGGCTCATTCTAGTATACAGTTATGCCATTTGGATTGAAGAATTCACCAACCATTTTTTAAAGGTTAGTAGTAATGGATTTTAAGGAATTTATTCATAATTTTTTGGAGGTTTACTTGGATGATCGGACTTTGTTCAGTTTGTTGAAATATCATGTTGAAGTATTAAGGATGATGTTGGATAGATGAATATAGTGTCAGATATCATTGAACATTAAGAAGTGTATTTTCAGTGCACCTTTTGGGATTTTGTTAGGACATGTGGTGTGTAAACAGTGTATGCTAGTTGATCCTACAAAATTTGTTTCCATAGTTAACTTACAACCACCAAAGTCAGTGTGTCAGCTAAAAAGTACATTGGACCATATAGGATATTAAAGAAATTTCATAAGAGGATATGCACAGAACACCACACCAATGAATAAGTTGTTGAAGAAGGATACTAAGTACCAGTGGAATGATGAATGCTAGAAGAGTCTGGATTTTTTCAAGGAGAAGATGGTTACTGTGCCAATTTTAGTATTTCCATATTGGTTAAAGGAATTTCATGTGCATGAATATGCAATTGCATTAGGAACAATATTAACCCAGCCTGGAGAAGGTGATATAGATCACCCTATTTCTTTTACAAACATAAAATTGTCATATTAAGAGAATAACTACAATACTACAGAAAGAGAAGGTCTAGCTATGGTGTATGCTTTGCAGAAATACAAACATTACTTGTAGGGACAACACTTTAAGATGTTTACAGATCATTCATCTCTGAGATACTCAGTTAAGAAGCCAGTGTTGGGGGGAAGGATATGCAGATGGATACTCTTATTTCAAGAATTTGACTTTGAATTTGTGGTGAAGCCTGAAATATTGAATGCAAGACCAGATCACTTATCCAAGATAACGAATGGAGAAGAACCTAGTAATTTGGAAGACAACTTTCTAGATGCACAATTATTTTTAGTACATATAGATGATGAATATTTTACTGACATTATTGAGTTTTTGAGTACCGGATTTGCACCAACAGAATTTACTACTGTGCAGAAGAAAAATTTGGTGGTCATAGCTACAGATTATCATTTTATTGTAGGTCACTTATACAAACTTGGAGCAGATAGAATCTTGAGGAGATGTGTGATGGAGCATGAAAGCCATGTTATTTTGGCAGAGGCGCATGAGGGAATTGCAGGAGGAAATTAGGCAAGAAATGCTACTGCGCATAAGGTATTGTGTGCAATATTATGGTGGCCAATAGTTAATAAGGATTCAAAGGAATATTGTCGGAAGTTTGATTTTTTTCAAAGAGTTGGGAAGCCATCCAAGAGGGATGAGATGCCACTAATACCATAGGTTACTTTACAAGTGTTTGATAAATGGGAAATATATTTTTTAGGACCAATTAATCCATCAACAAGAAGATCAGGAGCCAGATACATTATTGCAGTGATGGAATACTTGACCAGATGGGCAGAGGCAACACCAGTGACAAGAGAATGTAGAGGATTGCAGTGTAGAGATAACAACTCAATTTTTATTTGAGAATGTAGTGACAAGGTTTGGATGTTAAATAATATTGATGAGTGATCAGGGAACTCACTTTATTAACAATACAATTGAGGCAATGTTTAAAGAGTTTAATATTTACCACCAAAAGAGTACTCCTTACCACCCTCAAGAAAATGGAACAGTGGAAGCCTTAAAAAATATTTGTAATGTAAACAAAGATGATTTGGATTTGAAGGTACCAACAATACTTTGGGCTTATAGAACTACCTGCAGGAAATTAACAGGACAAACACCCTTTATATTGGTGTATGGAGAGGAGACAATAGTTCCCTTAGATTATTTAATGCCAAGTCTATGCATTACAACAATTAAAGATATGAAAAAAAGTGGCACAACACAGGAAATATTGGATCAACTGATGGAATTAGAAGAGGACAGAATCATTGGAGGTTTTCATCAAGAGGTACAGAAAGCAAAGGATAAATCATGGCATGACAAACATATCAAGAAGAAGAAGTTTAAGGAAGGATATTTGGTTCTCCTCTATGACAGTAAGTATTTGCAACACCCAGGGAAGCTCAGAATGCATTGCTAGGGCCATACCAGATAAAGTCTGTCACAGATGGAGGTGTTGTACAAATACAAGAATTAGTAGGAAAGGAAGTGCAAGGAATGGTGACAGGTAGTCGACTGAAACTATATAGGGAAAATATAGATACCAACTCTCAATAGTTACAACACAACAAGCAGACTTGTACATATTGTAAATAGTAGGAGCTAAAAGAAGAAAAAGAAAGACAAAAATAGAAAAATGAAGAAAATAAGTAAAAAATAAGTAGTTATAGGAATAAGTGATACTCAGAAATGACATCGTGCAACAAACATAAATTTGTGTGATATAATCTAGAATACTTCACACAGGAAAATCAGACATCACACAAATAACTAGAAAAGTGAAAAACATGATAGAACATTTATGACGGGGTTTATAAAAAGGAAAAAACATGGGAAACCTCAACACTTAGAAATTTTTGAGAAACAAAACACTCGAGAGTGTGAGCAAAGGGAGATTGAGTAAGAGAAAAAGTCAATTGATTGTGTGCAAGGCTAGTTAGATCGAACCCCCAAAGGTTGGCCCTCTCAGATGTTTCGTACGAGTGACCCGATAGACAGGAAGGAAGAAGGAAAGAATGGAAGAACCAAAGAATTTTTTGGAGTTGGAGCACGTTGCAACATCAGAGACCGAATCTATCAGTCCCACCAAGATAGAATAAGAAACACCAACTCTAGAATAGGTGCAAAAAGTTCAGAGCATGGAAAAACCTAATGGTAGTGAAAACCCTAGTCTTGAAAACCCTGTAGAAGTGGAGGAAAAGGATAAACAAAAGAAGAAATCCTTAGAAGAGTTCAAAGGCCAGGAATATATAGAGGGAGAAGAAGAAGAAGAAGAATATGGGGATGAAGCTACATAAGAAAAACTAGTCACGGTTCAGAAGAGGAAAGAACCAAGAGAAACATAAATCACTTTACCTCATATCCCAGATGTTGTAGTTTTAGTGGAAGATATGATAGGGAAGGTGTCGAAACTAAAATATGTGTATTATGATGTAACCAACACCATGAATTTTCCTGACTTTGCGCAGGAAGTTTACTTGGAAAATAGGGGGGGGGTAGGATCCCTAGGGAAACCCATTTTAGATCATGTGTAGTGCATCACATGTATCTACAACTCAGGCATTATGAATCTATTGGAAATACCACATTTCAGGCACGGTAAGAATGTGGGACTTTGTGTGAAAAAACTACTAGACATGGTACATGGAGGTATCTTGTGGATGGACAGGCTAGTCCCCATAGATGTAGATCTTATATCCAATATTATAGAATTTCCTACCAATGGTGTAAAACCATAAGGATACTTGGACAACAAGACAAGGGACAAAGAAATTGCAAAATAAGTGAAAGCGAAGTTCAGTACCAACAAGGGAACCAGAGGAATAATCATAAAGGATATCAACGACTATGAAACAAATTTTACCACATGAGTTATAGCAATCCCCATGTTTAGAAAGGAAGAATCCCCAACATGAGTTATAGCAATAGTTGTGCAGTGCGAAAAGGGTGTAGTTTTCAGTTGGGCACCGTATTTACTGAACCAAGTTTTGATAGATTATAGAGAGGCAGAAGATAATGGAACATAATTTCATTACTCCTGGTTTCTAGTACTTGATAGCATTAATGGGATGGCAGGAGCCCAAATTTTCATCCTTTTTGGAAAGAAAAGGGAAATTTGGTGTAGCGCACTATGAAAATTTGTGGTAGACGAAGGACCCAAAGAACCAAAAGGAGAACAACATATTACTTTCCATGTTCTTGGAAGATATCCATAAGAATACAACCAATGTATGGAGGATCCTAATTGAAGTAGTTAAAGAAAATGAATGGATTTCTAATTTCAAGGATTCAAGACACCATTTGTGGATTCAGGTCAGAAGGGACCCAAAGAACAAGTGGCTGGAAATTAGGTATTGCACATCATGTGAAGAAGCAGACTGGATCGTGAAAGACTGACATATGCAGTGGAAGGTTCCAAAAACAAAAAAAGAAAGGAAAAAATCCTAAGGATCAAGAAAAAGCAGGAACATCAAATAATACAAGCAGTCATGTAGACAATATAAGGAAGGATGCAGAGCATGGTCAAGCCTCATGAAGTAGCACATCAAGCAAGAAGCCAAGAAATAAAGAGATTGTATCGAGGAGAGAAGTAAAAGGGGATGATGAGAATGGAGATATCTCTCATCCAATGGAATTAAAATAAGGGGAAACACCAAAGAAGAAAACCGAGGCGCATATCTCAACCCCAAAAAAGAATGGGACTAGAGCACAGGAGGTAGAAATAAAGAAAAAGGTTAAGTATCATAAGAATCCTTCAACCATCACTATTGTAGAGGATGATGTAGATTTTTTTGAAGACAAATTTCAAGATAGAGGGGAGGATATAGTATGTGAAGCAGAGGCACAAAGGGAAGAAGTTATGGATAAATTGGTGTAAGTGCATGATATTTCACAAAGGCTCGAGCTAAGTACAACGCAACATCCAATAACGCAACCGAAGGAAAAATCTCAAGAAGCACCAGCACAAAAAGAACAAGGAGAGACAATGCAGACAATAGTCATGAGCAGTGATAGGTTCAAAGTAAAAAACGAAATGTTGGAGGTGGATGAAAACACAACGTAGAGACCAGTAAAGGATGTGGAACATCTGGAGTTGGTTCTGGCGAACATACCCACAAAATTATTATATGGAATACAAACAAGTGTAATGCAAGAAGTACAGTCTAGAGCTAGGGAAGATTCCACCAACCTAGTGCTCAATCACGAGGTGAAGGAAATTTTGCAAGTGACATGTGAGAAGATCACACTGGATAGGGAGGTAGAGAAGAAGCATGCATATAACCTAGAAATTAAACTTGTAGAAGTCTATAGTACAATCCTAGACAATGCGTAGGGGTAGGAGGTTATAGAAAAAGAGAAGATATATAATATTGCATAGGCAATGGAGAACTACAAACAAGAGATAGCGGACTTAACAACAAAACTAACTATGAGCACACATCCAGAAGTATGGGAGTAGAGAGAGCAGGATACTACTGTTCACATAGAGAGTATAACTAGGAGGTTAAAAAAGTGGCAAAATTATATGACATGACTGCCAATATTTGGACCATCCTGGAAGAGGATGAGATGATCCAACAACTAGAGTAGAGGGAGGAAAAATTGAACATGGAGGTTCAGTACTTGAAGAAGAGGAAGAATATCGTTGATATATCCCTAAGAATGAGGGTTGCGCAGGAGATGCAAAAATTGGAGGAAGAAGTAAAGATTGTGCAGGAGGAGAAACAAGCAAGGAAGTCTCAGTTGGAGCCATTTAATCAACAAGACAAAGGAATGATTGACGAGCTCCAAATAGAGAAAGGAATATGGGAAGATGCGCTATAATAAAGCAAAGAAGTGTTGAATAGCATGTGATAAACCAGGTTTTGGAGACACTAGCAAGAAAGAGCACACGTGCCAAGGAAAGAGCGACAGATTTGGAAGAAACATTTCATGCATTGGAGGTAGCGTTGAAGGTGAGATAAGTCTGTGTGGCTTGAGATGAGACACATATTAGTATTGGGGGCCTTTTGGAGTAGGGATGGTTGGGAGAACAATGCAGAAAATGAGGAATATTGGACCAAGAAGGAGAGCATCCCACATTTTGAGGAAAAGTAGCACGCATGGTAGGATTTGTAGAAATCCGACGTAGATGTGGACAAACCTAGCCATGTTAGGGTTAGGGTTTTGGGATGTATTGTAAGGGTTTTAACCCACTTTTGTAATATAAATAAGATGTATGTGGTAGAAATAAGGGGATGGATATCTTAGAGTGTGTGTGTGAGACAAGTGAATTTTGGAGAGTGTTTTGGAGTTTTTGAGTCTTGGTATGGTTGAGAGTTGTGGAGATCAGATGAAGTAAGTATGGAGACATAGTTGAGTTTTAGGTCGCAAGCTATAGATCTTGGTGTGATCATGATTCACCTCATTACTCTATACTATGATGTAATGCACACAACACCTTTTGATGAATAAGAAAATAAGCATAAGATATTTGTGGACGTAGCCCTGGGGGGTGGGGTGAACCACGGTAAAACCTTGTGTGAAATATGTCTGAATGTTTTACTCTTTCTACATTTATGATTGAATGGTTAGATAGATGAATGAATGGATTTACTTACAACACACACTATAATATATATGCAAAATAATTTTTATGAGTGAATGAATGAATGGATCTGATGAATATTATAATATAATACATGGTTAAATAATAATAAGAAATAACATCCCCCAATCCCTTCCATCACTATAGACACATGCATCCTTCAGTCCCCCATAAACCATCTTGGGTGAGATTTCACTATGCACTATGTGCGCGGTGTAGCCTTCTGGTTTACCATAAAGGTCGATGGTGACAAGGGTTTTGTTGGAGAACTAAGGTAGAACCTAGGTCAGCCCATAATTCCAGCAGTCTCTTACCAGGAATGTATATTCTGTAAGCCTTGGAGGTATCATTGTATCCAATGAATCTTCCCTTATTTCCTGAAGGTTCTAACTCCATTCTCTTCTCCTTTGGAACATGTATAAATGTTGGAAAACCAAAAATCCTTAAGTGACTGATTTCTGGTTTGTTTCTAGTGAACACCTCTTTAGGTGTATTGTTCCCCAATATCTTGTGAGAACTTCTGTTCTATACATACACAACTATACTGGAAGCTTCTTCCCATAAGTGCATGGGTAGGCCCTGGTCATGGATCATTCTTTCATTTCTTCTATAATGGATCTACTCTTTCTTTCTGCAACCCCATTTTGTTGGGGGTTGTAGGGAGTTGTTAGCTCCCTCTTAATCCCTGCTTCTCTACAAAATTATTTAAACTCCTTTGAGGTGTAATCACCTCCATTATCATATCTCAAGACTTTAATATTCCTTTCAGAGAGATTTTAAACTAAATCCTTGAATTCCTAAAAATTGATGAAGACGTCATCTTTAGTTTTCAATAAGTAGATCCATGTCTTTCGAGAATAGTCATCTACGAATAAGACATAGTATACAAATTTTCCTAAGGATGGCACCGTCATCTGTCTGCATACATTGAAATGTATGATGTTCAAGATACTCTTGGACCTACTGTCGATGCTAGTAAATATTCCCTTGACATTCTTTCCAAGTGCACAACCGTTGCATATTCCATCACATTCTACCTGAATGTTGGGTAGAACTGTAACCATGTTTCCCAATATCGATAGGGCTCTATAGTTTATGTTGGAAAGTATTCAGTGCCATAGCTCAGTTGAGCTAACATTGTTGTGTACATGGGCTTGTTCTTGGTATTCCTTCAATTTATATAGTCCTTCCTCTCGGACACCAATCATGGTATCTTTATCAATTCTTGAATTATTGGTCCACAGAAGACCTTGGACATACACAAAAGCTACTTTAAATAATTCATCTTCTAAATCATATATGGAAATTAAATTCTTCTTTAATTTTTGAAAAAAAAAAAATCTTTAATTCAAATATGGTTACTTGAGTCAAGTTGTAGGGAGGCTTCTCCAACACCTTTTACTACATGCTTGGAATCATCCCTAAGATACACTTGAAGGGATGAGCTCTTTTCTAACAGATTTGAAAGATAATTTCTAGATCCATTCATGTGCTTAGAAGCACCGCTATCTATGAGCCACGTGTCACTCCCTTGAGTGATGGTTCCCATGAGTGATGAAAGAAATACAAATTATTCATCCTTTGACTTGTGCTCTTGATATTTTGATGTATGTGCATGGTGCTTCTTCTTCTTTCCCTTTTCATGTTTATGAGGGAAATGTGAGGCATAATGTCCCATCTTATTGCACGTGTAGCATATGATATTTGACACATCCTTCCTGTGGCGTGGTTTATTATACTTATTCGAGATACCTTCTTCCCTTTCCTTTCACTTCTTCACTTGGGTAGCAAGTTCTTGATTTTCATCATCATTAGTATTCTGTGATTTGGATATCAACCTGGATTCCTCTTGGGTGCAATCTTCCCATAGCTTGTTAAACTTGGGAAATTTTCTTCTCATGCAAATCCATTGAAAAAATGGATCCCAAGAGGAGGGGAATCCATTGAGTGTTGTAGTCACGATTTCAACATATTCTAATGGATATCCAATGGTTGATAATTTCTCCTTTATCTGGGAGATCCTCATAAAATAGTTGGATATTATTTCTGAGTTGATTCCTTCGAGTAATATTTCGAATGGTATTATTACTTTCATAAAGTATGGTTAGGGAATCAAACATTCCCTTTAGTTTCTTCAGTTATGATGCATTAGGTATGAGATAATCCTTTATTGAGTTTATCAAGATCCTCTTGGCCATGACATCATTCTTGCCGAACTTTGCTTTGGCATCTTCTTCTTCTGGTTCTGGAAGCATCTGCTTGGCATGATCCAATAACTCATTTTGTTCTAGAATGAGGAGAAATATTTTCTTCCAGTATATGAAGTTATATCCTCCATAAATTATATATTCAATTCTCATGTTTGTTGACATTTTCCACTGGTAGAAACCCTAGCACTAAAAAACCTCGATTTTTCAAACTTCACCAAACTGCACATTGAGGATTTCAGGGGGTGCACTAGGGTAGGGAAAACTTCTCTATGAAATAATTATCACGAATATATCATGATGGTGCTTAAAAGTCTTGACAAAGTATTGCAGTTGCAAGGTACTGCTGCAACGATCTTCCTTCCAATGGTCAAACTATTATGATGGTAACCAACTTTAAAATGATGTTAGAGTTTCTTTATTTATAGAGAATTAGAGTTACTGGTCTTATTTTACTTCGTTAACATTAATATATTAATATATATATATATATATATATATAATGTACTGATCAATAGTAGCATAAACAATAGATAAAAGAACAGAAGAGATATATCCTGGGAAAACCCCAAGTCGAGGAAAAAACCAAACAACCTTTCTTAAAAAGATTTCATTCACAAAGCAAGTCCAATAATGAACCAACAAATAAACCCTAGCATAAAGGATATCTCAATATACAACCATAAATACCACCCTAGCTGCAAAAATAACACAATACCAAGGTAGCACACCTTTTCTAAGAGTAGTGCACAAGAAAGAAATACCAAAAATATTGAACAAGAAGAATCTGTGTCACTGCAGTTGTTGCATCACCCTTCCTTAGACTTTCACCTTACTTATGTGTAGATGAGAGTGTGTGAGTGAGTGTGTAAAAATGATCTAATCTGCCTCCTATTTATAGCCTTATTGTCCTCTTCACTGGGATGACTTCTCTTCTAGGAAGGTGTCACTTATTTATTCTTTATTCTTTTGGGCTAAATTATCTTCTAGGGTATTTCCACATCTTTTAAATGGTTCTCTTGCTTTTGAAATATTCTTCTCATCTAAGAAATTTAATCTAGGAGGGAAAGTACCTCCCACAACTACCAAAACATCCACACTTTTGTAGTGAAAATATCATTGACAAAGATTCCCTTTTCATGGTCGAATAGTTTCTTTCTGCTTTGTTCAATTTCCGACTCGTGTACACATTTGGGTGATCGACTATGTCATTGTATGGTTGTGATAGGACTGATATGATAGCCACATTTGAGGCATCGATATGGATGTGAAACCTTCCCGATCAGTAAGGAAATTTTAATATAGGGGCTTCAACTAGTTTTTTATTTTAGAATTGGAATGATTCATAGCAGTATTTACTCCATATGAACTCAAATTATATTTTGAGAAAATCATTTATTAGGAATGTGAAATCTGAATAATGGCATATAAATTTTCTGTAATATCCCATGTGTCTGAGGAAGATTTTAATTTGTTTTTGATTTACGGGTGGCTTCAATTCGAGGATGATTTTGATATTTTCCATGTCAATTTTTAATTTGTATTTGCATACCACATGTCCTAACAAAATGTCAATTGGTATATATATATATATATATATATATATATATTCTTGGATTTCTGTGACCACTATTCTTAAGAAAATTGTCGGGGCATTCTTTAGTCCGAAAGACATAACTCTATAGGAAAAAGAGTCAAATTATGAGACAAATGTTGTCTTTCGTTGATCCTCTTTGGCTATTGGTACCTAATTATATCCAGAGAAACCATCTGTAAATGAATAACATTCCTAACCCGTGAATTCATTAATTATTTCATTGGTGAAGGGAGTGGAGAATGCGTTTATCATGGTCAATTTATTTATCCCTTTGAAATCGACACAAATTCGTAGTTTCTTGGGTTTATGATTTTTCGGTTGTACTACCATATGGATTTCCCATTCTGCTTTGTCGATTGGGTAGATGATGTTTGCTGCTAGCTTTCCCTCAATTTATTTTTGGACAATGGGATTATACTTTTGGGATAACTAATATGGACATTTTTTAATCGACTTTTCCCCCAGGATAAGTTCAATATTCATTTCTCCCATTTCTGCTACAAGTCCTTTTAAATATTTATAGTCCCGAGAAAAGACATCTTGATATTTTTTTAGCAAATCTACTATGTTGGCTATCTATTTTTCCGACCAATAGTCACTTACTTATACCATTTTTGGTCGATCATTCTTTGATATATTGAATTCTTTAGTCTTGATTTCAGCATTCATCCACTCTAGTCGTTTTAATTCATCGAGGTATTATTCCCCTTCTTCAATTCTGGTAAATATTTCTGAAAAGTATGGATTTTCGTAATCTTTTCTTACTTAGATATGTTTAGTACTGATTTTACATTGTTTTACAACATTGGGTGATCCTTTTTCCATCTAAAGATATGGCATGGACAACTTATGTTCTCCATTTCGATTCTTCAAGATATAGTAATTCCCTTATTTTTTGTCAAAACGAGGTTGCAAGTCGATATTGATATGAGGTCGACCATCATCTTCCCTTTTTCTCTTTGTGTAGCTCGAGTCGGTTTTTAGAGGAAAATTTTAATCTGATGTGTTTTTTTCTCTTATATGTTTCTCTTCTGGGGTGAATTTGAAGTCTTCGATAAATGTTTCTTTGATGTCGGACCAATTTAGTGCATGGCCACAAGATTCTTCAATCTTGTACCATTTACTTGGTATTTCATCGAATGTGCTTCGAAACATATGAAGCCATACCATTTAATTTTTGTGTCTGATTTTGCACCATTACTTCTCACAATTGTGAATGTGTTCAACTGGATCATACCCGATTTTAAAAGTGGGAATGTAAGCATCTTTGGCTAGTTTCATTTCCCAGAATATTTCTATGAATTATGTTGATATAGTTTTCCACGTTTGAAGTCTGGGGGAATGTGTTTCCCACCATCTTCCAACCTAGCCTGTGAAGATTTCTACTAGTCTTTGAGTCCTTCCTTGTTTGCCAATAGATTTGGAAACCTCTACAACATGTGTTGAAGCTGCATTTCATTCATTACAATGTAAAGGATTTTTTTTTCTTTTGTAAGATGGAATGAGGGTGGGATTCTATTGATGTTTCTTTTCATATACTATAGGTATTTCTTGGATCAAAAATCATGTCCTTGTATGTTTTCTAGGAATAAATTTAATGGAATAAAAATCTTTTGCATGTGCTTCATAGTTCTCTAATTTCTAGTTATACAAGGCTGAGTCTAAATTATACCCGACCGACAAACAAGATTCTCTTAAACTTTATCCTTGTGCATTCAGTTCAACATAATCATTTTTCTCATTGACTATTTGATAAAGGCATTGAGATTCTTGATACTCATCCCATGATTTGGTTAAATATGTTCCTTCTTTCGGGTCCAGAGGGATAGTTATTTTTCCTCCACTTCCTTTTAATTTGATTCTATCTCTTTCAAGGGAGATAGTCTCTTTCATTTTTCGACCCCATGGCCAACCGACAAGTGATGTGTATGTTGGAATCCCCTCAACTAGGTCGATTACCTCAAATTTGACTTCAGTCAGTATACCCATAATTTGAGTTTCGAAGTTTCTAAGTATATCGATGGTCTCTATCAGTGTTTGATCTTCCAACTTGAGGTAATTCAATGTTGGTGCTAATGCAGGTCGACCCATTCTTATCCATGTTTCTCGAGGTAAGATATTGACTTGAGATCCGAAGTTGACAACTACTTGTTTGATTAGTTCTTCATTGATTTCCATATTGACTCATGGGTCATAATCTTTATGATGGTAATATATCTTCCTAACATCTTTGGAAGGTATTTTTCCTTCTTTATATTATCTTAATATGTTGAGAAATTGTAGCAATCGACCGACTGACTATTTTTCCTTTAAAAATTGTAGGAATTCTTGTATAGTATCATCATTTTTTTCTTCCTTTGTTTTGCTAGTATTGGTTAGAATTATTGAAGAATCTAATGGATTCCCTCATAATTTGTTCTTCTTTTTTTGTATTTGGGAAGAGGCTAGCCTTCCCTCTCAGTTGATCTTGTGATGGGGTATTGATATGTTGGCATATTTTATAGGAAGAGTGTGCTTGTCATTGATGGAAAGAACAACATTGATGATGGAAAACAGGAAAATCATAAGCTCAGAGGAGGAGAAAACAATACGCAGAGATCAAATCTTAGAAGGAAAAGCGTAATCTCAGGGTGATAAGCCTCACCAACCGTCCGATCAAGAAATCAGTTGTGCTTATTGTCTCATTTTATGAACATTGGTCATATGAGTGACCATGGGCTTAAGGATCGTTGGAGGATTCTGACCGTCGTATCTGCAAGCCCGATCAATGATAGGGATGAATTGCAGGGAGAGAAAGGATAATTAAATGAATCGTTAGTTCTAATCCCACAATCGATCTAGATCGTCAGATCTCATAGACTCGAATATCGATGACTATGGTTGATCCAACAAATGATTATTTTAAGTCATATCAGGTCATGATCATCAGATGCACAATCGCTAGATCAATGACAGGGATAGATAGTAGAGATCGGAAGGATAATTAAATGACTCGCTAGTTCCAATCCTGCAATTGGTCTAGATTGTCAGATCTTGTAGACTCGGATATCGATGACTGTGGTTGATCCAACAAGTGATCAGATTAAGTTGGATTGTGTTGTGACCATCAAATGCATAATCGCCAGATTGCAGAGAACAAAAGGAGAATTAAAGATTGTGTTATTTCCAGTCCCGCAATTACTCAGGACCGTCAGATCTTATAGCCTCAAAGATCGACGATTGTGGTTGACTCACCAACAACACAAAAATTCAAATTCTGGATTTTTGGTGGCGACTTAAATCACTATCAAGTTATGGTTCTGCAATCATCCTTGATCATTGATCTGCTTCGAGTGTCTTCACGACTGTTGGATCACATTTTAGTGGAAGGACGGGATAAGATAGAAAAGTTGCACTGTAGATAGATCGAGGCATAGATCTAAGAACATGATCGACGAACATGATTCACTTCGGATATAAAGAGGCGAAGAGGTTACGCTCCGAAAAATTTGAGATTTGAAAACCCAAAGCCCAGAGAGACGGAAATCCGAAATGAATAAAGACCATCAAATCTGGAGAACATACGATGACCATTAGATCAGGGATATCTACGTCAGCAAATTATGTCAACAAACCTCATCTACAAGGACATGTGGCAGAACATGTCAGCAAAGGACATGTGGCAGTACATGTCAGCAAAGGACATATATGGAAGACCACGTAAGCAAAGGATATATGTGGCATAGCACGTCAGTAGACCATGTCAACAAGGAAATGAGTTGTCCTATCTGAAATATCACTTCAATTGTATTCTCATTTGTCAATCTACTCCAGTGGAAGGATAGCGTAAGTTGAAATCTCTGAATTCAGGAGACCCGAAGGAGATCTTGACCGTCAATCTGATGTCGGGTGCACTCTCAACCATTGATCAAGATATAGTGGAAGGATAGTGTAAGTATAATAGCCGAAGAACCATAGTAAAAGGTGGTCATCCATATCAATGGTTGATTATGTCATGGCCGTCAGATTAAGACTTGCAATAATCAAATCTAACGATTGATCTATTTCCTCGAAATAAACCTAAACCGTTCAATCTTTTTGGTAAATCTGATTTGGAATTTTTGAAGGTTTCAAACCCAAAAGTTTCGAAGGGTGAAATGTCAAAGTTACGACAGTCATCCATTTTAGGAGATTGAATCATGACCGTTGAATTGATAAGTGCTCAAGCGCTTGTTAATCCTAGTGTCTAGTCACCGCCATTGGTTATGTGAGATAAGATATTTAAATAAGATATAATCCGACGACGCTGATCAAACCGAATCTGATTGAAGGGTTATTGTTTCATCTTGTGTTTTATTGATCAGTTAGGATTCATTTACACTAACTGAATCATCATTCCTGAGCAGCTGGATCATTCGTTCCTGAGCATTGGAATCATGGCTCTTGAGCGTTCTGAGTTTCCCAAAATGAGTGTTCTGAGATCCTCAAAATGAGTGTTCTGAGATGGACGACTTGAGTATTGGAGATGGGAGTGTAACGGTGGATGAGAGCATGAATAAAAGGATAATGTTGTGACAGAGAGAGGTTGTTATTTCTGTGAAAAACAAGTTGAATTGTATGTAATGGAGAATACATCATGAACATAAAGAGATATAACAATCAAGCATGATCTAAGAGAGGAAGAAAAAGACAGATCAAAAGAATAGAAAGTGCAAGAAGATACCAGAAGGAAGACATTGATGCAGGCGAAGCAGAGAAGTGTAGCAGAATAGGGATGAGATAGGTAAGCCATTGATTAATACTATATCATTGTAATGAATTTTAGTAACAAATATGTATATCTAAGGCTGGTAGGGAGGTGCTAGGGAGGATTGTTTTCCTTCGAGTTTCAAGTGGGTGCTTGAACACAAGGAGTTGTAGCTTCCATCTGGTAGAAGCCAGAGAAACCAAGGTGGCAGGGTGGTGCAAGGGAGAATGATTGTTCTCTGTTATAGAGGTTGGTTCTTATGTGATTGGAAGTTGATGCTTCCATCCAGTTGGTGCTGGAACACTCAGGGAGTTTATCTTCCTTCTAGTGGGTTCTAGAGAAACCATAGAGTTGGTGCTCTCAGTAGGTTACATATTGTAAAACAGAGGTGGTAGCCTCACAAAGAGTGGGTACTCATAAGAATGATAATGTACAAAATATAAATACTACTTATCATATTGAGAAGAAGAGGTTTTCTCCCTTTGTGGGTTTCCTCAGGAATATCTGTCTTTGTATACTTCATGTGTGTGATTGATGTTGAATACTCAATTGCTTACTTCCCTAAATTATTTTGATCATCATTAAGTGTTCTTTAATTAGTTTAAAATGGGTATAATTGTTTAAGCACAGTAATAGTTGGTTCACCTCCCCCTCTCAATTGCCTAACAATTGGTATATGAGAGGGATCCTTTTATCTAAGGGTAGATCCTAGAGCTTCAACATGACTAGCCATGAAGGAACTTCAACCAATAAGGCCCCCATGTTCAATGGAACAAAATTTTCCTTGTGGAAATTTAGGATGAGAACCTACATAATGGATTTAGGTGAAGATGTTTGGGATTTGGTAGAGACTGGTTATGTAAATACAATTGTACTATCTTCTAAGGATGAAAAGATAGAATTCAACTTCAATGCTAAGGCTATGAATTCTATTCTGAGTGGGCTTGTAGAAGCAAAATTTGTAAAATTTACGCACTTAGAATCTGCCAAAGAAATGTGGGACAAACTCATTAGTAGTTATGAAGGTAATGAGAAGGTAAGGATACAAAGATTCAAACCTACAGACTAAAGTTTTAACAAATAAAGATGAAAGAGGATGAAATTGTGGTGAAGTACTTTCTGAGAGTTGAAGAACTAGTAAATGCAATGAAATAACTTGGGGGAAAAATTGAGGAATCCTCTTTAGTTCAGAAAATTTTGAGATCTTTGCTAGATAGGTTCAACCCAAAGGTATCTTCTATAGAAGAAATTGATGATCTAAATTTTGTTCCTTTTGATCAACTTCTAGGAACATTGACTACATATGAAATGAGGATAGGTAAAGATAAACCCACCTCTAGAGAAGCATCATTTAAATCAGATGAGAATGAGGATTCTGAACCTGATGAAATTGAAGCAAAATTTGTGAGAAAACTAAAGAAAGCATCAGGCAAGTACCAAGGCAAGTTTCCCTTCAAATTTTTTAACTGTGGAAATATAGGTCACTTTGCATCTAAGTGTCCACATAAGAAGAAGGACCAGAACTTTGAAGGTGAAGAGAAATACAAATTCAAGAGATTCGGTAAAAAGAAAAGTTTATGTGTAAACAATGATGACTCTTCAAGAGACACAGATAGTGATTCTACTTTTGAAGATAAGGTTAATGACTTTATGTAATATCCCTAAGGTCAAACCCAATTGTAAATGTAAATGCAAATGTACTTAAGCTGGCGAGCTGTTTTGATATCATTTTGTATGCACATTTCATGGCATAGTGCGTGCTTGTACTGCGCAGTAAAATGATGAAGTGTGCACATTCCTGGATACCACGCGCAACAAATTGAGTGCACGTGATATTGAGGCCAGGGAGCCTTTTGTGTATATGTTGCATTTTGTAGGTCGGTGAGTCAGTTATTATAAGCTAGTCTGCTTATGTTTTGATTAAGCCGGAGAGCTTAGATGTTAAAGGCTAGTGCGCCTATTTTTGTATATGTCTCATAATTAATATAAAATGCATCGTTGCACGTAGACCGACCATGATAAAAGAGATGGGGGACTAAAATCCAATGGTTAGAGAAAGGGAGGGGCCTAAAAGTTAAGGAAAAGGGATAAGCTAGGGAGCTTAATCCAAAAAGGAATATTATATTAATATTTCTTAAATCATAAAGTATGGATAATTATTTTATCCTAAGTCCTAAAGTTGGGGACAAGTGGGCCAAAGTAGATCCCAACATGAAAAGTGTCAAGTTGGGGACATGCATACATATTGTGGGGACTTAGTTCATTTTCCTATCTTTTCCATCATTCTCACCATCATTCCTTCGATCAGGGAATCATCCATTCATCGATACCATGATCTTTCACTGACGTAGTAAGTTATCCTCCATACTTCCTGTCACTTTACTTGAACCTGTATCCATAGCCGTACTTGTTTGTGTAGCTGGTTAGCTGGGGAGATGGACTGAAGAAGCAGGTTTTTAGGCCTGTGGGATACTGAAGAAGTGGTTTTTCAGGCTCATGGTATATTGAAGAGGCGGGTTGTTAGGCCCATGAGAAATTTCTCTCTGGGTGAGAGAATTGATGGGAATTGATTTCCTGAAGGTGCCAAATTGCAGACAAGGCTTTGAGACTTCCTATCTGGCCTGTTTCTGAAGCCCAAAAAGGAAGTGGGGAAGTCGATGGACTGTTGAGCAGAGAAGGGGCACACTTCCTGGGTGGGAAAGGAATGTGGGGAATGAGGGACTGCAGGTTGTTAGTTTGAGTTGGCACCTGAGACAGAGTCTTCCCTATTGTCTATGAGCCTTTAGCTTGGTTAGGAATCCCTTTAACTAGGTGGAGTTTAGTCCTAGCTCGGGGGTGACTCACTGTTGAGAGTGATGAACAATGTGTTCTAGGGATGGGAGGTTTGTGTAAGGTTTGCATGCAGTTGGTGACATTATTACCAAGATAAGTGCCAATTGTGTGATAAATTTACATGTTGCATTGTTATTTACGTGCTTATTTTTATGGGTTATCATATGTGTGGTTATAATTGTGTTTATTTTTATGGGTATTTCTTGTATATGCTGCATATATATGTTTATTGTTATTTTAGTGTGAATCCATGCATTTACATATGTATTTGGTTGTTTACGTTTTATATATGTTTCTRGAAGAGTTTTGTGTGTATATATTTTAATTGCATGCAGTTCRAAAAAAGTTAGATGTTGGGTATGTTACATCATGTTCTACAGAGAGAATAAAGAGTTCTCTGGCRTAGCGTGGCCCGGGCATGGATGGTTGAGGAMATTACACTTTATGATTATGGCCAAAGAGGATTATGATAATAAAACAACAAAAAGTTATGTTAATAATGAAGAAGTTGTGGTTGACTTGGAAGGAGATATGATCAGTGMTTTGGAAGAGATTGAYAGGCTCGGACTTAAGAAGAGAAAGAAAAAAAAAATGCTGATATAGTTTAAGAAAGATAGTAAAAACCCYGATGAAGACTTTTCCCTGCTAAAATTGGAATTGGAAGAGGCAAAGAAAATAGAGGACATTTTGAAACAACAGTTATCAGAGAATAAGGTAATATGTGAATCCTTGAAAGAAGAGGTAGTAAAAACCAKAAAAGAGATGGRGAAKTTTAAAGCCTTGTATCTCCAAAATCTTCCAAGMATTAAAGCCTCAAYAGAACTAAACAACATTATGAGAAAACAAAGATCTCCTTTGTTGAATACTAGTTTAGGTTATGTAAGTGGTTCAAACAAMAAACAACTAGAAAACAAAGAGCCAGTAAAGATGATCAAGTTCCAAGTCAGCAGACAATCAGACCATGYGAATACTCTGCCACCAAAAGATAATAAAGACAAGATGATCCATGATCAAGAACACATATATCATAATATGGAGCAAAAAATGCYAAGAAGAAGGCCATCCTTCAGGTACCAAAATTTCTTCCATGGTTACTATTTTTACTGCTCTAATTTTGGTCATAAGATTGCAAATTGTCAAATTAAGTTTAGAGACATGCAACTGAGGAGATCAATAAATAAACAATCTTTGCAACATAGAACCAAATAGCCAATGAGTAGACAAATTTTCACCAATCACTTTGACCTATTGAACAATGAGCTCAAATGTTATAATTGTCATAAATTTGTCTACAAAGATGCAAATTATCATCTGAAGGATTACAATGCAGATCCAAGGATAAAACCCTTAGCTAGAAATGCCAACACATGGAAAAATAAAGATAGTGAAAAATGTGGGTTAGTACTTTCAGCTAAAAAACAATAAGACCCCTAATATATAGACAATGGATGTTCCAAGCACATGTCTGGAGACAAGGATAAGTTTATGTCTATAAGTAAAAGTAAAACATGAAATGTGACCTTTGGAAATGATGAACCAGGTAAAATCAAAGGTAAAGGGATGGTCAGTTTGAGTAGTGGTAAAGAAAAATCCCAGTATGTTTTGCTTGTAGATGGGCTGAAACATAATTTTCTCAGTGTAAGTCAAATGTGTGATAGAGGATGTGAAGTGGTGTTCACTTCCAAAGATTGTAAGATAAAGTCTATAAACTCAGGATAAGTGGTGGCTAAAGGAATAAGGACATATAATAATGTATATGTGCTAAAATAAGATAGAGAAGAGTGTCATCTAAGAAAACATGATGAAATCTGGTTATGGCATAGGAGACTTGGACATCTAAACTTTGACCACTTAATCAAGCTCAAAAATCTTGAGGCAGTAAAATATCTTCCAAGAATATCAAAGCCACAAGATTCTGTGCGTAAACCCTGCCAAGTAGGAAAGCTAACCAGGAATCAGTTTAAATCCAAGATCACTACTTCAATAGAGAAACCACTCCAATTAGTTCATATGGACTTATGTGGACCATCAAGACAAGAAGAGATAGGAAAGGAAAACTACTTCATGCTAATCATTGATGATTACTCCAAACTCACTTGGGTTGCTTTTCTCAAAGAAAAAGATGAAGCACTTGAGAAATTTAAAATATTTAAGGCTTTAACTAAGAATCAAACAGGAAACAGGCTAAAAGCAGTAAGATCAGACAAAGGAGGAGAATTTATGTCAAGAGATTTCAAGTAATTCTTTGATAAACATGGGATCAAGAGATAATACATAATCCTAGGAACTCCACAACAAAATGGAGTAGTTGAGAGGCAAAACAGAACCGTTCAACAAATGTCCAAGTCAATGATGAATGAGAAGAACATTGGTCAAACCTACTGGGTAGAATAAATATACACAAAAGTCCATATTCTTAACAAAGCCCACCTTAGACCACACAGTGACAAGACACCTTATGAACTGTGGTATGGAAGACCTTCTTCAATCAAACACTTCAAAGTCTTTGGGAGTAAGTGCAACATAAAGAATAATAATGAAAACCTTGGCAAGTATGATGACATGGATGATGAAGGAATCTTCTTAGGATATGCTACTAATAGTAAAGGATATAGATTCTTTAATAAAATATTGCATAAATTAGTTGATTGCATTGATTTAAAGATTGATGAAGGATTCCCAGTAAGAGAGGTGAGAAATATTGAGTATGCTACAAAGGACACAACTGAAGCTAAAGATGAATAGGTCCAAGAATCAGAAGGAGAAGACTCTGAGTTAGATACAAATACTCTGTAGGACTCAAACCATGATATCAAGATAAAGACACCATCCATAGTTATTAGGAAGAATCATCTTGAACATAAGATAGTTGGTCATCTAAACCAAGGAGTTTGAACAAGAAAGCAGTTGAATAATGTCTCAGAACAATCTCAGATTTCCCTTTTGTCTTTGCTTGAAACTAAAGACTTTAATGGATCCAACGAAGATGACCATTGGGTTAAAGCCATGAATGATGAACTTGACCAGATTGAGAAAAACAATACTTGGGAGATGGTTCCTAGACTTGAAGGTAAAAATCTCATAGGTTTCAAATGGATCTTTAAGAATAAATTGAATGAGCAGGGACAAGTTGTTAGGGACAAAGAAAGATTGGTCTGTAAGGGCTATGCAAAGATTGAAGGACAAGATTTTGATTAAACCTTTGCACCAATGGAAATAATTGAATCCAACAGAATGTTTCTTGCCTATGCATGTCATAAGAACTTTAAATTATATCAGATGGATGTTAAGTCAACATTTCTTAATGGAGATATAGAAGAAGAAGTATATATGGAACAACCTGAAGGATTTTCAATCATAGATAATCTTGACCTTTTCTGCAAGTTGAAGAAATCCTTATATGGGTTGAAACAAGCTCTTCATGCCTGGTATCATAGATTGGATAAGTATCTTCAAGACAAAGGGTTCAAGAGAGGAACAATTGACAACAATATATATATCAAAACATAGGACAATGATTTTCTTATTGTGTTGGTCTATGTAGATGACATCATCTTCAAAAGTAATAATGCTTCATTGGTACAATGGTTTGCTTTTTCCATGCAGTCTGAATTTGAAATGTCTATGATAGGGGAACTATCATTTTTTCTTGGTTTGCAAATTACTCAGAGGTCTGAAGGAGTATTTTTTTATCAGAAAAAATATCTAAGAGAAATATTGAAAAGGTTTCAAATGGAAGATTCTAAACCTGTGAGCACACCTATGGTCATTGGATGCAAGTTAAGAAAGGATGATGACTCACCTAATGTTTGATCAAAGTTCATATAGGTATATGATAGGAAACATGTTTACATCACATCATCTCGTCTAGACATAATGCATGTTGTTGTAATGGTAGGAAGGTATTAGTCTGCACCTAAACATAGTCATTTGCTAGCTGTCAAAATAATATTCAAATATTTGAAGGAAACAATGAACTATGGACTATGGTATCCTAGGAATCAAAATTTTCAATTATCAGTCTATTCAGATGTTGATTGGGATAAGTTCATGGATGAAAGGAAAAGCACGAGTGGAGGTGCATTCTTCTTAGGAAATTCTCTTGTAGCATGGTTGAGAAAAAATAAAGGTTCCATTTCCTTATCGACTACTAAAGCTGAATACATAGAAGCTGCCACTTGCTGTACCCAAGTATTGTGGATGATTCAAACTTTTGCAGAATTAGAGGTAAAGTATATTGCATTGATCCCAATTCATTGTGATAATACTAGTGCAATTAGTGTGTCAAAGAATCTTGTATTCCACTCCAAGAACAAGCACATCGCCATAAAATACCATTTTCTGAGAGAGTAGGTCACCAATCAGATTGTTCAAGTTAATTACATTCCAACCACAGAACAAATTGCAGACATCTTTACTAAACCCCTAGCCAAGACATGATTTGAATATCTTTGTTAGAAGTTGGGTGTCATCCCTTCTCTCACCTAAGAGAGTCCATCCTGTAAGGGGGAGTATGTGTTGGTTGAATATTTGATACCTCTAAAAAGTACTGCAACATCCTAGGGGGAGCATGTTTTCTTTGACATTGATGTCAAAGGGGGAGAAAATGTCTAGTCTAGATGTTACAATTGGAGATCTAAGCAGAATAGTGCAACCTTTCAGGGTTTCCATCAATGCCAAAGGGGGAGATTTTTGTCATAATTTACAGGAAGAGTGTGCTTTTCGTTGATGGAAAGAAAAGCAACGACGATGGAAAATAGGAAAATCATAATCTTAGAGGAGGAGCGAATAGTATGCATAGATCAAAGCTCAGAAGGAAAAGCATAAGATTAGGGTGAGCATCCTCAAAAACTGTCTGATAAAGAAATAGACAGTTTTGATGGCCTCATTTTACGAATGTTGGTCATATGAGTGACTGTGGGCTTAAGGATCGTTGGAGGATTGTAACTGTCAAATCTGCAAGCCAGATCAATGGCAGGGATGAATTACTGGGAGCGAAAGAACAATTAAACAACTCACTAGTTATAATCCTACAATCGGTCTAGATTGTTAGATCTCATAGACTCGAATATCGACAACTGTGGTTGATCCAAAAAATGATCAGTTTAATTCATATCAAGTCATGACCGTCGGATGCACAATCGCCATATCAACGACATGGATAGATTGTGAAGATCGGAAGGAGAATTAAATGACTCCCTAGTTCCAATCCCGCAATTGGTCTAGATCGTCAGATCTTCTAGACTCAGATATCGACCACTATGGTTGATCCAACAAGCGATCATATTAATTCGGATTGAGTTGTGACCATTGGATGGGCAATCACTAGATCAACAATAGGGATATATTGTGGATAATGAAAGGAGAATTAAAGATCGTGCTATTTCCAATCCTGCAATTACTCAGGATCGTCAGATCTTATAGCCTCGAAGATCGACGATTGTGGTTGACTCACCAACGACGCACAACTTGAAATTGCAGATTTTTGGTGATGACTTATGGTTCCGCAATCATCCTTGATCGTTGATATGCTTCAAGTGTCTTCATGACTGTTGGATCACATTTTAGTGGAAGGACAGGATAAGCTAGAAAACATGCACCGTATATAGATCGAGGAATCGATCTAAGAACATGATCGATGAACATCATTCACTTTGGATATCAAGAGGCAAGGAGGCTACGCTCTAGAAAATTTGAGATTTGAAAAACTCGAAGCCCGGAGAGCCTGAAATATGAAATGAATAAGGACCATAGGATCTAAAGAACATACAATGATCGTTAGATTAGGGAGATCTACGTCAACAGATTACATCAACAAACCTTCTCCATAAGGACATGTGGTAGACCACATCGACAAAGGACATGTGGTAGACCACGTCAACAAAGGACATATATGGCATACAACGTTAGAAAAGGACATATGGGGTAGACCACATTAGCTAGGACATGAGTCGTCCGATCTGAAATATCACTTTAGGTGTATTCTGATTCATCGATCTACTCCAGTGGAAGGATAGTGTAATTTGAAATTTCCAAAGTTCGGAGACCCGAAGGAGATCTCGACCGTCAGTCTGATGTTGGGTGCACTCTCAACCATTGAACAAGATACAATGGAAGGATAGCATAAGTATAATAGCCTAAGACCCAGAGTAAAAGGTGGCCATTCATCTCAATGGTCGATTAAGTCTTGGCCATCATATTAAGCCTTGTAAGAATCAAATCTGACAATTGATCCATTTCTGCGAATTAAATGTAAACCGTATGATCTCTTTGGGAAATTTGATTCAGAAGTTTTGAAAGGTTTCAAGCCCAAAAGTTCCTAAGGGAGAAATTACGAAGTTATGACAGTCATCCATTTCATGAGATTGAATCCTAACCGTTGAATTGATAAGTTCTCAAGTGCTCGTTATGCCTAGCATCTGGTCACTGTCATTGGTCATGCGAGATAAGAGATTTAAATAAGTTATAATCCAATGACATTGATCAAACCGAATCTGATTGAAGGGTTACTATTTCATCTTGTGATTTCTTTATTAGTTAGGATTTAGTTACACTAACTGAATAATCATTCATGAGCGGCTAAATAATTCATTCCTGAGTATTGGAATCATGGCTCTTGAGTGTTCTTATTTTCCTGAAATGAGTGTTCTGAGATTCCTGAAATGAGTTTTCTGAGATGGCTGACTTGAGCGTTGGAGATGGGAGTGTAACGGTGGATGAGAGAATGAATAAAAGGATAATGTCGTGATAGAGAGAGGTTGTTGTTTCTATGAAAAACAAGTTTAACTCTATGTAATGGAGAATACAACATGAATAGAAAGGGATAGAATAGTGAAGCATGATCTGAGAGAGGAAGAAAAAGATGAGGTGCGCAAGCAGAGATAGAGCAGAAGAATAGAAAGCACAAGAATATGCCAAAAGGAAGACACTGATGTAGGTAGAGCAAAGAAGTGTAGAAGAACAATGATGAGACTGGTAAGCCATTGATTAATACTATATCACTGTAATGAATTTTAGTAAAAAATATTTATATCTACGGGTGGTAGGGAGGTGCTAGGGAGGACTGTTGTCCTCAGAGTTTCAAGTGGGTGCTATAACACAGGGAGTTGTAGCTTCCAGCTGGTGGCAGCCAGAGAAACCAGGGTGGAAGGGTGGTGCAAGGGAGAATGATTGTTCTCTGTTACACAGGTTGGTGATTGTGTGACTAGAAGTTGGTGCTTCCATCCAGTTGGTGTTGGAACACTCAGGAAGTTGTTGCTTCCTTCTAGTGGGTGCTAGAGAAACCAGAGAGTTGATGGTCTCAATAAGTTGCAACTTGTAAAAAAGAGGTGGTATCCTCACAAAGAGTGCTCGCTCATAAGAATGATAATGTACAGAATATAAAGACTACTTATCATATTAAGAAGAAGAGGTTTTCTCCCTTTATGGGTTTCCTCAGAAATATATGTCTTTGTATACTTTATGTGTGAGATTGATGTTGAATACTCTATTGCTTACTTCCCTGAATTATTGTGATCATGATTAAGTGTTTTGTAATGAGTTTAAAATGGGTATAATTGTTTAAGCATAGTAATAACTGATTCACCCCCACCCTGCCTCTCAGTTTCCTAACATGATAATATCTCTCCCAAAACCAGATCTTGTGATGATATTTAAGTTTTTTGAATTGAGTACTTCTTCTTTTGATACTACATGTAGAAGATTGTTTTTTTTCTAGTTGTAATCTTTTCAAGTACCGTTGGACAATATTTAAGTGAATGGTCACCGATGTTTCATATATTACAAAATTTTAGGTCGATCTGATCTTTTATCAGACAGTCTAGGATAATATGGTCATCCTTCCAACAATTGTAATAGTAGAGTTGTCTTTGAGTGTGACCATGGCCTCTAAATCAACCTCAATCACCATGTCCTCATCCTCTACCGTAGTAATCATTTATTCGACTGTAATTATTATTTTGGTTAGTAGCTTATATATGATACATTTTTTGTACATTGGTTCGATTTCATACATTTAAATAGCATTCCAATGTTCTATGACTATGAGTTTCGCAGATATGACACCACTTAGTGTTATTTAAATTGTGTGGGAAATCTTGCACAACATGGTTGGTTAATTCTTCACATATATTACAATATGTTTGAACTTGTACTCTGTGAGCATATATTGTTACCGGTGGAGGATGGGTTTGGCTACAAGTATCCTTTGTATGTCCTTATTCATAGCATGTAGTACAACATAATTCATTTATTCTTATGGATATATTTTTTATGGTTTGTTGTAAATTCTCTATTTTTTCTTCCAATATTTCGGTTGATGGGGAGGTTGACGGGTCGTCATTGTTTGATTCAACGTGATATGATTTCTATAATGCACCTTCACAAGTCGTTATTTCATACAGGCGTAATGGTGAACAAATTCGTTTTAGAATATGAACTATGTACCATTGTACTAACAAAATCTGATCGATCGTGGTTCGTATTTGGCTCAAAATATCTTTGAATGTTTTGTCATATTATTGGACCGACTCGCCTAGTATTTGTTTTATTTATTTCAATTTTTAAGGAGCCAAGTGTGTGATATATTGAACTTTGAAGAATGTTAGGAAACTATTTTTTATTTCTTATTTTGAGGGATTATGATTTTCTATGAATATTCATAAACCATGTTAAAGAATAATGTTGAAGGGAAGCACCATATTGTGCCATCTTCTTATCTTCATCTATGATGTCCGCAACATCCTAGAATTTATCACACACAAACCAATGTACTTTTGGGTCCTCATCTCTCTCATAGGTGGGGATGTGGTTAAATCCCATTTTTGTTTTCTTAGGAGTAAAGGATTTTTGTGGTGTTGGGTTACCAAAATTTTCAATTGAGTTGTCGAGTCTTCAGTAGATTTTTCTTGTGTCGCCTCTTCTATCGGTTGGCCTTCTACCGGATGGTATTGAAGAAATAACTACTTCTTATTGTATATGTAAATATTTCTTTGGTCTGAGAACTTTGGTCTTTGTACTCAACTAAACGTCGCTTCAATGCTCATGTTGGTTCACAACTCTGATTTATTATATTAATTTATTCTCTTGATAATATATTTGGCAAGGGGGTCGAGTGGGTGAGATCCTTGATTTGGATGAGAATGTTGTCGACTTCATTTCTTCCTGGATCAATGATGAGAGCATCTCATACGTTTCCATGCTCATTAGTTCTATACCATAATATTGTGGATTGGTCGTTAATCTAAAGTCTTTTCTAGAGGAACTCTTTTATTCCTAAGCTAGTTTCTAGAATGGGGGAAGAGCGTATCACTGGTCCTAACTCTTCGTAATTGATTCTTTTAGGTTGGTCTTTTGGTTTATAGGAATTAATTCTAGATTATATCAATTGTGCATCACTTGTTCTGTTTAGGGTCATCGCGACTGCTTTTATTTCCATCTCTGGTTGATTTATTTCATACTCAGGCTGCTCACGTGCTCTATCAGGCTGACCCTCATCGATCACTTTTCTATTTGACTTATGACTAATCCATAGGTTACAAAGCTCTTCTCTTTTATTTTTCCTTTTATCCCACTCCAATATCTGGATGTTAGTAGCTTGCTTTTGTTCTTGTTTTCCTCTCGACGACAGTTATACTTCAGTAATCACAACTCTTGGTATGATTTTCTTATGGCATATTAGAACTTCAAACAACCCCCCATCGCTAACCCAACTTACTCGGATTTGAAGGTGTTGGCCATGTTCATTTTCTCATAAAGTAGTCCTAGTCTTATCTTGTGTCCTTGCACCTTGTGTCGAGAAATTCTTCCCACTCTTCATTTCTTTCTTCAAGGTTGTTATTTGGTAGGAGTGTACCCAATCAAGGTCATTATTAAAAAATGTCACCAACGCCCTTGTCGAGGAGGAATTTTTGAAGCAATGTCGGAACAATGCAAAAGAATCCTTCATGCAAGTTAGTGTAAATTTTTTCTTTTGTTTTATCAAGAGATGTTTGATTTTCAATGGATTTCTCTTAGATATAATCTTTGACAATTCTCTCAAACCAGTCATGAAAATTCGTTCATCCTCCATTCATGAGCTTGAGGCCTAATTTATCATCGAGTGTTAAATTACACATTACCCAATTTGTTGATGTACTCTAACAAGGATTCTAGGATGGTTTCCAGAAATATTTCGTGAGTATCTGAAGATAATCGTGATCATGATTTTGTTGATGAAAGGTTGTTTCTTCGTGCATAATTCTTGAGGTAATACTCAATTTTGCGCTCCCACCATTCACCTATGTCTTGTAGAGTTAGAATTTATGTAAGCTTCTACATGCCCATGTCCATAACTACCAGCAACGAAACCAATGTTGTAATCTATGGAAAAGTAAGAGAGAGTTACTAGTAGCTCCTTACATAGGAAAACATAGAATACATGCATGTAGGCAGAGATGAATACATACACAATTAGTGGAAGCCCAAAGAACAACACTTTATTATATGATATACATTGTCTCTCATAGAGCTTGTCGATTTATACTTCTATATCTAGTTACCAGAAAATTGTAACTACATAACTTCCTGGGTCGGTCGGTTAATAAATACCTCAATTGACTTATACTTCTGACTTCAACGGTTGATCGACTAGCTCTTATTCAAGCATCGAGTCTAGTAGAGAGAGTCGACTAGCCCCTACAACACCACAGGTGCTATGACTGTGTCAACGCAAGGTTTAATCTCTACATGTTTGATAAAGGGTGTGAAATTCACCAGTTCATTATTTTTTCCATTGATCTCGACACATAATATCGTGCAAATTGAACTAGCTTCAAAACTATCATATTCCTTTCTCAGCCTTTGATCCAAGATTTTCAATGTTTTCTTGTTGTAATTGGTACTCATATTTAGTATTTAAGGTTAATATGTTTACCCACCTCACTGGTATGACGATGATGATGGGTTAACATTTGATCCAGTCTCATTATAAGATTCCAAAATCCAAACTTACACGATTTGGAAACTATATGACTTAGGCTTATAACTGGTTTTATTGAAGACTTCAATGATGGCTTGACTTGTATGGTGCCTGCTATTGAAAAATCCTCCTTTCAACTCCTCAAAAAATGGATTGGTGACCGAGGATTACTATTTTTCACTTAATTTTATTCTACCATGTATGCATTCACTGGGGTTTCATTCTCTACATCATAGCATGCCCAACCATACTCTCATTTTTAAACCTAAAAAAATGATTGTTACACAAAAATCTAAAGAGTTACCTTACTGGAGATGAAATATGCATTTTGGTCAGTGACAAACCTGCAATACAAGTAAATGTACTCATCAAACATTACCAAAACACTAGTTAGTGTAATAGAATATCTTGAATAAGTCCTAGCTTAGCCAAAACGGTGAGGGTTCTGCCACTTATCTAGACTTGTTAGGTCTAGTTACTTTACTTCGGATTCTGTAGAGACAATAATAAAAGTGAAAGAGTGGCATATACCAACCACACTACCAGAAGTTTCCAAACACTTGTAAAGAATGATAGAACACTAAGAAACCCATTACAATTACCTCAAAAAGAAATGGTTATAATGTTTCTGGAGGATTTCATGGTGTTGGTATTTAAGTAGTGAATGATTTATCTAAGAAATTGGAAGTGACATTATGATGTAATGGAAATAAATCAGATCAAAATTTTGTGCGTGAAAAACTAGTGGTTGAACTCACCTCTCTCAAAATTTTGGGTGAAACCAAATCTCGTCAAGAAGCACATGTAAATTTTTGGCTAGATGAGAAAGTTTTTAGATGGAGAACTTGTATCAATGAACCCATGGGACAAGGTACCTATTCATAATACTATTTCATTAGAAAGGGAAAGAAATGGATTTATTGTTTGACATATCCCTTCAACGGTGTTTTGATGCATATATAAATACCTTGTGGAGATACACAAACCGTGTCCAAAAGAGCGATGAAGGTTCTCATATGAATGTTGTGAAATACACATTGACCAAAAAACTGAATAACTTTGGAAGGAGAGTCAATAGACATTAACAAAAACAAATTTCATATGAATCGGTAATGATGATAACATTGATGCATGGAAAATATATGGACTCAGGTATTACAATGACCGCTTTCCCATAGAGCTTAACATAATGCGCACCAACATTATCACTCAGAGAAATTTCTCAAGATAGGTCTTGGATCACACACGATGAAGTTCATCACTTGACCTCTAGTTCACCTGGGAAATTTTCCAAGAATCCTTCTGATTTAGATTGGAAGAGTTCCCATTAAATCCTCCGATGAAAATTGGAGGACTTCCCACTAACTCCTCCAATAAAAATCGGAGGTGTTCCCAACAACTCCTCTGAAAAGGGATAGGATAGTTGTCATGCATTATTTAAACCATGGGAAATATCCTTATGAGATATATGACTTCTCGGTTATAATATTTAAGAAATTCCTAATCGATTATCTTCATTTTTCAAGATTTATATCTGACACCTTGTTAACATGTTGGATTACTGAGTGGGGGCGGGGGGTGAATAAGTAATGAGAAATTTACACTTCTTTTAACATTTAAACCAAAATTTATATTCCTTTAACATATTCAACCATGTTCATGTGTTTATCATCTACATATTACGATATCATAAACATTAACATGAATCAATGCATAATAAGCATTAACAAACACATCCACAAAATGCATAGTACACCAATGTTTGCATGGAAACCCAATGCGGGAGAAAACCACATAATTATTTTCTTATATGTCAATAATTACATTCAAGGAAGCACCAACTTCCAATTCACTGGATCTAACCATAAGTAGGCTCCTATCCCCTGTGTTATTTGGCTACAACCACTAAATTCTCTGGCTCCAACTAGAATGAGGCTCCAAACCTCTAATTCTCAGGCTACTACCTAAAGGAAGCTCCAAATCCCTGGTTCTCCAGTTCCAACCAAAAGGTGGCTCCAACCACCTAGTTCTCAATATCTAACATGAAGGAAGCTCCAAATCCCTGATTCTCCAACACCAACTGAAGGGAGGCTACAACCCCCTTTCCTTGCCCCTTCCTGTCGCGTTGAAATACAAGTGTCAAATAAATGATGAAACCACTACCACATTGTCACTGTGAGATAAATCATTGTAAACATGTACCAATCTATGCAAATAACCTATCACAACATGCACCAACAACCTGTACCAATATGTACCAATAACTTGTAAGCAACATGTACCAATAACCTGTACCAACATATAACAAATACACCAACAACTTGTACCAATAATCTCCTCAATATATCAGATATGATAACATATATCTCATACCCAATATCACAATAATTCACTCAAACCTTGTGCCAACAATGCACATCAATCATGTAAATCAACATTATACAAAGATAACCAACAACATGTACCAATCATATATAAAAAACAAACCAAACTATGCCTCAACAAGATGTATCGATATCACCATGTACTTCAAGTATGTATCTCATCCATGAACCCAATCATATACCTCTACCATATACCAATAACATACACCAATATAACCAACAAGATACATCTAGAAATACACCACACTCTCCATAAATCAAATGCCATAAACTCTTACACACGACCATGTGCCAAAACTATACCTTTAGTCCTGTAGCAATCATCAAGACCTATACCATACCATGCAACAATTGAACCAATTCCAATATGCAAATCTGATGTGGTTACCAAATTGCCAACTTTTTGTAGCTTCCAAATATGCTACCACATTTTTGTTGTCATGATTCTGCTGCAGTGGTTCTATTTTTGTGGTTACGCTGCCACGGTTTTTCTACTACGATTCTACTGTCGCAGTTTTGTTGTCATGATTTTTCTGCCGTGATTTTTCTGTCGCAATTTTGATCTATCAATAATACCTACCCAAATAACCTTTCACAAAATAAATATTCAATAGGTGCTAATAGGAGACCCTTTATTCCTTATTTATACTCTCCAAGTAGCTTCCTCAAGAAGTTATCTTCTAACCAACTTTACCCAACTTCCTTCTTGTAGGGATGACCCACTTCTAACCACTTGTCTACTTACAACAACTTTATCCACAAATAGTAAGTTCTCCACTTCTATTTGCAACCAATTTATTTTCTTAATGCAGCCACTTAAACCATGATTAACTCCTAGTTTCACCCAATTTGACTATCCAACTTCTTCTAGGAGTTTCTAGAATAATTTGACTTCTTTGACCATCTAGGGGATTCTAGATAACTCATGAGGGCTCTCCAACTTCACAAGGCCATAACTCTCTAACCGTGAAGAGTTATGTGGCATTCCACATATCCCTGGAAATGGAATGACATGTAATATCCATCTATAATATTATTACCTACATATTCATTGATATCATGCCTTTATACCTCAAACAAACATAGGCCCCTTACCCATACCTTTGTGCTACCATAGTTTGCTACTGAAATTTTCCAAGGGTTGACATCAATCTACAACATAACTCTTCACAAGTTCACATCAATGAAAACCAACTATACAAACCATTTATCTATCAATCTAAACCAACTTCCAAACACAACATCCCATGGTGAACAAAACACCTCAACCGCGAGAAGGGGAACCAAGAATATGATTAAGGGAAATTTACACAAGATCTGAATTACTTAATGTTTCACTTTATGGGTTCAAATGATTGAATTTGATAGTTTGTTTTGATATTAATATTAGATCACTCATCAGTTGGAGGTAAAATGGCACCAGATAACCAATGCTAAGAATAGTTCATACTAAGCATCCTCGTAGGGTATCTACAACCAAGGACAATAGAGAATTAACAAAAATATCAATTGTCCTATAAGCAGGAAGCATTGAAGGGAATCAATCTCGAATAGCTGAAGAAGAAGTCCAAACCCTATGACGATAAATGCCCCTAATTCCCAATCCAATCATTACGGTGGATGATATGCCCTATTGTCAAAATCTACGATGGTACACCAGTGCTAGAAGATAAATTTGAATTGTAACTGTTGTATTTCCCTCTCATCATTACAAAGGGAATAAAGACAAAATTTGGGAAATTAAAGGTCACTAGGGTAAGCGGAAGGTCAAGAGTCACATTGACCTCCAATATGTTGAAATTTGGTAGCTTGGAGGTACTTCTGCATTGGCAGTGCTCAACATGTGGAAGTGACCCAACAAATTTTCTCCTAGTGACTTTATAATACGTTTTTATGAAGTTACTTTATGAAGTGATTTTATAAATTTGGGTCTTTTAATTTTTTTTAATGTAAAAGTGAATTTATGATGTTATGGTTCACTTTAATGACTTAAGTGACCTCAATGAATGATTAAGTCATGATCATTGATCTCATGAGGGAAATATCTAACATTGACCGTCAATCACATTGGAAGACCAAGGGTTAGGGAAGTTACATTTAAAATTCACTAAAAGGTATCTCATTAGGAGAAGGAGGGCATAATTTTGAGGAGAGGTTGAGGGAAGGTGAAGGGGCATGAATCCCAAGGAAGAGAGTTGGCTTCGAGGAAGAGCTACAACAAGGAGGGTTTGGAACACATCCCAAGGAGTAGGATTGGCACACAACCCTAGGGAATTTGCAACCATTAATACATTCCATACAACAACAAAAGAGGAGGCTGTACAATTCTGTAATTTGGAAATATAACAAAGGGAGGGAACAAATGATGCAGACCCCCTATCCCTCCTCAGGGCTGTGCAACCTCCCAGTCAGGATCTTCTGGTTCGGGAGCCAAAACAACTTTGTTGGTCCCGAACTGGAACCCTTCAAATGAACACACACACACACACACACACACACAGGTCCCTCCACAATGCTCAATTGGATTTTCCAAGCGTCGAGCATGAGCTCCTACAATACATGACCAAGAGTCATGAATGCGCCCCTATCCTTCCTACCTTTCCCTATTTCGCGGTTCAATGTATTGAAGTGCCAAGAACTCCACCCTCTATCCTGCGCATCCTGAGTTCACGAAATGATCTGACCTCATTATTTTGTGATCTCGTGACTCAGGGTCTTGGAGCACCAAGAACACTGCCTCCCAGCTCGCAATGTCTGAGTTCGCGAAACAGAGAACCCTTGCTATCTCGCGATCTTGCGACTTGGGATTTTGAAGCACCACGAACACTTCCTCCTAGCTCACGATGTCTGAGTTCGTGAAATGGATAGTCCTTGCTATCTCGCAATCTCGCGACTCGAGATTTTGAAGCACCACAAACACTACCTCCCAGCTCGCGATGTCCGAGTTCATGAAATGAACAGTCCTCTCTATCTCGTGACTTGGAGGTTAGAAAAACAAGGAAATATGCTTCTCAATTCACGATATTCGAGTTCACGATGTGGACCAATGATCTAGATCCACCTGTGATTGAAGGTTCAGATCAAATCACAGTCTCGTGACTCAGAGTTTTGAAAAACAAGGGACTTCGCTTTCCGGTCCACGATATCCGAGTCTGCGAGATGGGTCAACTCCGCTATTCCATGATCTCACGACTCGGGGTTTTGGAAGACAAGACCTCTATCCCTTTGGTTGGCAATACATGAGTTCGTGAACTGAAACAACGGTCCAGATCTATCTGAGATCGATGGTCATTGTTCCTCCTGAGCTTTTGGATGTCAAGTGGCCCTTGTTGCTAATCTCCTTGCAGCTCCACCTTATCCAACGGTTTGTGGGGTTTCGGTGGTCCTCCTTGAGGACTCTTCACCGTCCATTCAGATCTTTGAACTCCCCTCACCGAGATCTACACAGCATTAAATTTTGCGCTCCTCCTTCCAATCAGACGATCTGCGAGAATCCCCACAACAATCCAACGCTCAATGGCGTTCTTCCTCCTGAGCTTTTACTTGACTCTGACATAGAAGATTTTCTAAGTCTGCGAAGACTCAATCTTCTCTCCTTCCAAGGAATAAGTTCCTGGTCTCGAAAACACCTTTTGAAGTGTTATCCCTCCTAAGCTTTGTCTGGTTCAGACTTTGATCTCCCATGCACTCCTTGCGTCTAAGGGATTTCAATAGCTCAGATTCACGGTGTATTCTCTTTGGCTCAATGGACACCTTACAGAGATCCTAGTGAAGAGAAAAAAAACTCCACAGTGTTCCTCCCTGGCTCGATGCACACCTTGCAAAGCTCCAAATGAAGAGAAACAATTGAAACTGCCAAAATCTCACATTTCCATTCACTTGTTTATAAAACATAAAACAACAGAGAAATACACACAGTCCAAGCACAACACATTTGGATCAATTTTCCATTTTTTTCTATTCATCAGTGCCCACTGGCTACATAATACATACAAACTACAGTAGCTCTAAAAGATGATATTTTTTGCTCACTCGCAGTTCTCTCACAGATCAATTTCTCTGCTTCCTCTCTCTTCTGCTAACTGGGCTTACAAACTTTTTCATAACTCAAAATGTTCCTAGGGTTTCCCCTGCTACTTTCCCACTCTAAACCTTATCCTACGCTATCTTATTCTAGTCATATTCCAGAGCTGAAGTGGAAACTTCTGCTCTGTTTACAATTTCAAAAAATTGCTTCAAAGGGAAAAACCCGACACCGGTTCAAGCGTGCCTCCAAAGTTGAATTTTGGTGCTATGTGGAGGCGGATCCCGAAATCATTTGTGATTTCTCACGTTGAAGTTCCGAAGGAACTCTCACGTGTTGGGTGGTCCCACCTCTGTGCGCTTTCCAACAATGCTCCTGCATCATACTCCCCTTGACAAGAATTCATGGACTCCTGTCCATGAGCTCCTCTACTGACTTTCCTTGCTTCTGGATAGTAGCTTCATTTTCCCAACTTGCATCTTCTATTGGGAATCCCTTCCATTTGAACAGATACTCAAAATAAGTCTTCCTCCTAGTCTTCTTGCCAATCCTCGGATCCAGAATCTTCTCCATCTGTAGATTCTCTGCCACAGGCATCTGCTTCTCCCACTGAATCTTTCCTTGATCCTCTGATCCTTCTGTGTCATGTTTCCTGTAAGGGTACAGGTCTAAGATGTTAAATATGGGTTAAATTCCCACACCATATGGTAGCTCGATCTCATAGGTGTTTTCATCAAACTTCCTCAAGATCTTACAAGGTCCTATCTTCTTCATCTTCAATTTTTTATATGTTCCCCTAGGGAAACTTTCCTTCCTTAGATGTGCTAAAACCTGATCTCCCACTTCAAATTGAAGTTCCCTGCAATGCTGATCAGCTCTGTGTTTGTATTTTTTATTAGAACTCTATAATTGTTCTTTGATCCAACTATGGAGTCTCTGCATTTCAGCAGCAAAATCCTCTGCTATAGCACCTCTGATCTCTCCCTGTTCTAAGTCCCTTAACTCAGACACTCCCCTGGGTTTCATTCCATATAGTATTTGGAATGGGATCCTCCCAGTGCTTCTGTTTGGTGAGTCATTATATGAAAATTCTTCTTGTGGTAGAATCTGATCCCACTGGTTATGATGTTCAGTAACCAGACTTCTCAATAAGTTCCCCATACTTCTATTTACCACCTCAGTCTACCCATCTGTCTGAGGGTGATAAGATGAGCTAAAGGACAAATATGTCCCCATATTCTTCCACAGCGTACTCCAAAAGTGACCAACAAATTTTGTGTCTCTGTTTGAGACAATGCTCCTGGGTAGATCGTGAAGTCTCACAACTTCTCTGAAAAACAGATTTGCAACATGTGTTTCATCACTGGTCTTCTGGCATGGGATGAAATGTCCCATATTTGAAAATCTATCCACCACCACAAATATGGAATCAAATCCTCTTTGTGTTATTTCCAATCCCAACACAAAATCCATGCTTATTGCATCCCAAGGCCTCTCTAGTATTGGCAATGGTTGGTACAATCTATTGTTCTATATTTTCCCCTTTGCATGTTGGCAGATTCTACATCTGTTCACCAACTTTATCACATTTTTTATCACACCTAGCCAATGGTATGAACTGCTCAACTGTGCAAACATTTTATCGTGGCTGAAATGTCCAGCCAATCCTCCACTATGCTTCTCCTTCAGAAGATTGTCCCTCATTGAGCATCTTGGTATGCACAATTGATTTCCTTTGAACAAAAATCCTTCCTGAACCATATACTATGTCCACTAACTTCTATCTCTTAGTACAGGGCTTGTACAAGCTTAGTAGGCCTCGTTGAAGTTTGTATCATCACAATACACATCCTTAAAGTGTTCAAACCCCAAGGTCTTCACTTGGAATTCTTGCAGAATTAAACATTTCCTGCTTAATGCATCAACAACCTTGTTAGCATTCCCAACAATATGTTTTATGAAAAAAGTAAATTTTTTCATAAATTCAACCCATTTTGCATGTCTCTGATTCAGTTTTTCTTGTCAGGTTATGAATTGTAAAGCTTCGTTATCGTTGTACAAGACAAACTCTTTCGGGACAAGATAATGCCTCCATTTCTTCAATGCTTGAATGATGACATAGAATTCCTTGTCATATGTGGATTATTTCCTCTTAGTCTCATTCATCTTATCGTTGAAATAGGCAACATGCCTATTATCCTAACTCAGAACAACTCCTATTGCAACTCCACTTGCGTCACATCTCACCTGAAATGTCTTCCCAAAATTTGGCAAGATCAGAATTGGTCATTTTGTTATCTTCTCCTTCAGTATATTGAAGCTCCTTTCAGCCTCCTCTGTCCATTTAAAGGACTTGTGCCGCTTATTTACTATATCCATCATTGGTGCACAAATTCCACTGAAGTCTCTAATGAACTTTCTATAGAAACTTGCTAAACCATGAAAGCTCCTTACCTCGAACATGCTCCTTGGTGATGGCCATTCTCTGATTTCTTTCACCTTCTCTGGATGCATCTTCAATTCATTTGAAGATATCACAAAACCCAAGTAAATGAGCTCTGTCTTCATAAAAGAGGACTTCTTCAGATTGATCAACAACTTCTCCTGCTGTAGCCTCCTCATTACTAGCATTAGGTGCCTCAAATGCTCCTCTTTTGTCCTGCTAAATACTAGTATATCATACAGATATACAACCACAAACTTTCCATTGAAATCTTTTAGAATTTCATTCATCAGCCTCATAAAAGTGCTCGGGGAATTTGTTAAGACAAATGGCATAACTAGCCACTCATAAAGGCCTTCATTCATCTTAAAGGTTGTTTTCCATTCATCACCCTCTCTCATCCTGATCTGGTGATATCCACTTTTTAGATCTATCTTATAAAATAAATTTTCTCCACTTAAGCAATCCATTAAGTCATCCATTCTCGGTAAAGGAAATATGTACCTGATGGTGATCTTATTGATGGCTCTCGAGTTTTTGCATATTCTCCATCCTCCATATTTCTTTGGGCTTAACATAGTTGGTACTACACATGGGCTCAAACTTTCCTTGACTAAACCCTTATTCAGCAATTCTTGGACTCGGCTCTTCACCTCCTCATTTTCTCGAGGTGTTAATCTATATGTTGCCTTGTTTGGTAGGCTTGCTCCTGGTATCAAGTTGATATGATGGCTGATACTCCTGATGGGTGGAAATGAGTTTGGCAACTCATCCACTACTATATCAGAAAAAATTATCCAGCAACTCCTGAACTTCTTTAGGCAAATCATCCATTGATGTACTCATAAGGATGACTCTGGGCTTCCTCACCACAATGAACTACATCTCCTATTCTTCCTTCGCTTCCTTCAAGAGTTTCTTCCCACTCATGAGAAGTATGCTTGTGTTGGCTTCCTCTTTCGCTCTCTTCTCCTCCATTGGCAGTAACATATGCGTCCTACCATTCTTCTCCAATTTGTATGTATTCTTTCTTTCATTGTGAATGACATTTTTGTCATACTTCCATGGTATTCCCAACAAAATGTGGCATACGTCCATGGGAATTACATCACATGTTATTTCATCTTTATATCCTCCTATTTTAATTTCAACCAGGCATTGTTTAGTAATCATTACCTGCTGTCCTTTTTGCAGCCATGAGACTTTGTATGGCCTTGGATGTGCAATTGTCTTCAGCTCCAATTTCTTCACCATCTCTGTGGATACTAAATTGTCAGTGCTCCCACTGTCAATGATCACCTTGCATACTTTATCCTTAGTCTTGCAAGTTGTCCTGAAGAGACTATTCCTCTGCACTGACTTTTCAATCTCTACCTCTGGTTTTAAGAGAACTTTTCTCAACATCAGGGATGCTCCATCCTCTGCTCCTTATTCCTCAACATATCTTCGTTTTGCTTCTGAAATGTGGTCTTCTCCTCCTTCCTTCTTCTTCTCAAGACATTCCCAAGACATGTGCCCTATCTTTCCACAGTTATAGCACCTTACTCCTCCTCTTCCTCTTCCCCTAGAAGCGTTTCTTCCACCATTATGTCTTCCTCGTGAACTTCCTCCTCATTCTGAGTGATTGTGTGGTTTCTCAGCCTCATCCTTAGACTGATGTGCTCTGTCACGGTTAAATCCATTACTTTTTCTTTGGATCGAGCCTTTACCTCTTCCTCGCTGGTTTTGTTTTCTGGCTAGCTTCTCGTCTACCTTCAGCGCAAACTGATAAGCATCTTCCACAGTCCTCACTGACATCATTCTCAACTCGTCCTAGAGTTCATATCTCAATCCATTTACATATCTGGTGACCTTTTCTTTGTCTCTCTCCCTTTGTCTAGCTCTGATGTTCAGCCTGTAGAACTCCTCGGTGTACTCCTTGACTGTCATCCCTTTCTGTCTCAGGTTCTGTAGCTTCCTGAATAGATTTATCTGGTAGTCCTTGGGTATGAACTTATCCTTCAACTTGACTACCATCCTGTCCCAACTCTTTATCCTCTGTTTTCGTTTACCTCTCCTCTCAGCCTGTAGTTTGTCCCACCACAATGTTGCATGTCCTTTTATCTTGGCGACTACTTGCTTCACCTTATTTTCCTCATCGACATCTTCATAGTTGAAGTGTTTGTCCATGGACCTTATCAAGTCCAACAATTCTTCAGCATCTAGATTTCCCTCATACATGGGGACCTCTATCTTAGCTCTGCCTCCCAACCTGGTAACTTCTCTAAACAAACATTCTTCTGCATCATCCTCTCCTGCAGCTTCTTCAACCTCAACCTCTTCACTTTCCGCATCACTAACATCCCCAACGTCAGGTGCTCTTCTCTGTGTTGCTTCCATTGTTTCCATTCGGGTGCAAAACTCTCACAACTCCCTTTCTACAGCACGGTTGGCTAAAGGCAGGTCTCGTCTTTTTGGCGGCATTGTGTTGACTGTTTGTCACACACATAGAAAAACTCCAAGTTTTTTGTCTCCTTCTTTTTCCTCCTTTGCCTGAAATCTATAGATGAAAAATGCGCTCTGATACCACCTGAAGTAGACCCCCTATCCCTCCTCAGGGTTGTGTGGCATCTCGTTCAGGATCTTCTGGTTCAAGAGGCGAAACGACTCTACTGGTCCTGAACTAGAACCCTTTGAATGAACACACACACACACACACACACACAGGTCCCTCCACAACGCTCAATTAGATTTTCCAAGCGCCAAGCGTGAGCTCCTACAGTACATGACCAAGAGCCATGACCACGCCCTTATCCTTCCTTCCTTTCACTATTTCGCGGTTAAGGGTATTGAAGTGCCAAGAAATCCTCCCTCTAGCCTGTGATGCCCGAGTTCATGAAATGTTCTGACCTCATTACTTTGTGATCTCATGACTCGGGATCTTGGAGAACCAAGAACACTGCCTCCCAACTCGCGATGTATGAGTTCACAAAACACACAACCCTCTCTATCCTGCGATCTTGCGACTCGGGATTTTGAATCACCATGAACACTGGCTCCCAACTCGCAATTTTCGAGTTCACGAAATAGACAATCCTCGCGATCTCGTGACTCAGGATTTGGAGGCACCATGAACACTACCTCCCAGCTCGAGATGTCTGAGTTCACAAAATGAATAGTCCTCGCTATCTCACGACTCAAAGGTTAGGAAAAAAAAGAAATCCTCTTCCTGGTTCATGATATCTGAGTTCACGATGTGGACCAATGGTCTAGATCCTCCTCTGATTGACGGTTCATATCAAATCGCAGTCTCGCGACTCGGAGGTTTGAAAAACAAGGTGAAGGGACTCCACTTTCCGATCCATGATATCTGAGTCTGTGAGATGGATCGACTCCACTATTACATGATCTCGTGACTCAGGGTTTTGGAAGACAAGACCTCTATCCCTCTAGTTGGTGATACCCAAGTTCGCGAACTGAAACAACAGTCCATATCTATCTGAGATCGATGGTCATTGTTCCTCCTGAGCTTTTGGACGTCAAGTGGCCCTTGCCGCTAATCTCCTTGCAGCTCCACCTTATCCAACGGTTTGCGGGGTTTCGTTGTTCTTCCTTGAGGACTCTCCACCATCCATTTATATCTTTGAACTCCCCTCACCAGGATCTACGCAGCGTTAAAGTCTACGCTCCTCCTTCCAATCAGACGATCCGCGGGAATCCCCACAACGATCCAACGCTTAAGGGAATTCTGCCTCCTGAGCTTTTACTCGACTCTGACTTAGAATATTTTCTAAGCCTACAAAGACTCAATCTTCACTCCTTCCAGGGAATAAGTTCCTGGTCTTGACAACACCTTATGAAATGTTATCCCTCCTGAGCTTTGTCTGGTTCAGACTTCGATCTCCCGTGCACTCCTTGTGTCTAAGGGATTTTGATAGCTCAGATTCACGATGTTTTCTCTTTGGATCAATGCAAACCTTGCAGATCTCCCAGTGAGGAGAAAAACAACTCCACAGTGTTCCTCCCTGGCTTGATGCGCACCTTGCAGAGCTCCAAATGAAGAGAAACAATTGAAACTGCCAAAATCTCACAGTTCCATTCACTTGTTTATAAAACAGAAAACAATAGGGAAATACACACAGTCCAAGCACAACACATTTGGATCAATTTTCCATTCTGTTCTATTCATAAGTTCCCACTAGCTACATAATACATACAAACTACAGTAGCTCCAAAAGCTGATATTTTCTGCTCACTCATAGTTCTCTCAGAGATCAATTTCTCTCCTTCCTCTCTCTTCTGCTAACTGGGCTTACAAAAATTTTCATAACTCAAAGTGTTCCTAGGGTTTCCCCTGCTACTTGCCTACTCTAAACCTTATCCGACGCTATCTTAGTCTAGTCATATTCTAGAGCCAAAGTGGAAACTTTTTCTCTGTTTACAATTTCAAAAACTTGCTTCAAAGGGAAAAACTCGGCACCGGTTCAAGCGTGCCTCCGAAGGTGAATTTCGGTGTTGTGTGGAGGCGGATCCCTAAATCGTTTGTGACTTCTCATGTTGAAGTTCCGAAGGAACTCTCACGTGTTGGGTGGTCCCACCTCTGCGCACTTTCCAATGATGCCCCTGGATCAACAAAGATCGAGGCTATCTTTATACAACAGGTTGACATGATTTCCAATGCATATTTTCTTAGTTTTTCCTTTCTGTTCCGTATAGTTTCTTTTTAAGCACAAATTTCTATGCAGATGTTGACTGTTAGTGGAATATTATTGGCTATCCTGGGACATATAGGTCATACAACCATGGTTTTCTACCTTAGACATAGTCTGGGACTGTTTGCATAGTGATGTAACTTGCTAAAAGCAGAGAATGACTCTATTTTTATGTTGATGCAGTTTGTTGATGTAATAGTTCTAAATTTTCTTGAGCTAAATAAAACATTCTTTCTCCTCAAATATTTCCTATTTTCTGTGTAATTTCTTCAAGTGTTTATGCAAAAAAAATTGTGCCAAATGAGGGTTATTGTCTGTTGTTCATAAATTATTTCCACTGTTATTTTATTTCAAAACTTGTCTATGAGTAGTTATGTCAATGAAGAACAATTGTATAGTTGTTGTATATGTTAGCAACATAAGTCACCCCTGGATTGTGGCAGAGGTAAGACTGATACCCATTAGTTTGTATGTTACGAAAAATAAATATAAAGGCGGTCTAATGGACGTGGACTCAGGATGGTATCATTCTAACTCAGAAAACTGGATCGGAAAGCATAAGCAGGTGAGGTCTTGGTCTAACTTCAGTCTGTAAGTTTTGGTATAGTGGTGAGTAGGGGGAAGAAATTAAGGAGAGTGAAGAGGTCTTCTATGAACGTCGGGTCTTCCAACAGTCTAAGGAAGGAAAATATCAAAAAACAATATCCTCTTAGATCATGAACATCTAGTATCGGATGCATAATAAGATGGAGTAAGAAAAGTTAACTTGGATTAAACAATTCTCAAATATAGATACATAACTAGAATCCAGAGCCTTTGCTAAAACTTTACAATGCGAGAGCTTAGCTCAACCATATACCATTACAAAATATAAAAACTGAGTCTATATACTCAAAGAAACTTTCTCCCTATAGAAGCACGCTCTTGTCACTCAGCTCAAGGCATTCCCTCTTGATGCAGGAGCATCTCTCCATGTCAGCCAGCCAGCCAGCCAGCCACGTCGAGTGCACGCATTCAATGCTGAAGAGAGGCGTAGCCCTCATCTTTTATTTTGAATTGAATGTAATTTAATTTCATAGGTTGTTGAGCCATGGAGTCGTGCCTTTGCGCAGGCTGTAGATAGGATAGGCATTTAATGTTTGTAAGGCTGATATCTAGATCCAGATGCTGGACTAGCTAGCCCATTCAATGTAATTGAATAGGGTAGGTAGATTGGAGGGAAGATCTCTAAGAGCCTCCTCATGTAAAATATCTATTGTATCTCTTTAGTAGTAAGTAGAGCTAGCATAGAGAGTGGAGTGTGGTTGATATAGAAGAGAGGATCTGCGAGTAGAGAGCAGAAGAGAAGGAGCCGAGACCTTGTTACAGGTCATGCTCAGGAACACCTTGTAAATATAGGCGTTTGCCATTTTAATATAACATAAGTAGTTTTTCCTGCATGTATTCTGTGTGTTGAATGAATGTCCGTGAGTGTTCATATGTGTTGTAGATGTATATTGTAGGTTTTCATTTGTAGGAGTGTGTCTGATTTCAGGTGAAGGGCTTTGAGGCTTCATACCAGGAGGGTGTGACAGAACACTGCGGGTTCTGATAGCCATGCACAGAGGTTGCACTTATGAATTCTGCGGGTTCAGACAAAGACGTGTTGTGGCATAGGAACCGGAATCAACAACTCAGGGAGGACCTCAAGGTTGTTGAACACCTTGGAGGCAAGGCTGCGTAGGAGAGACACAGTTGCAGATAGAATCTCTGAGGAGTTCTGTGAAGATCTGCCAAGTGGGCATTGAGAAAGTGCAAGGAGCGCACAGAGGGAGAACTCTGTTGTGAGTTCAGAAAGAAGAATCATAATCACTGAGGATTCTGTGAAGCTCTTCCAGGTGGGCATTGAGCAGGTGCAAGGGGTGCACAGAGGAAAGAACTGCTAGATGTTCTGTGAAGAGACACTCTGCCAGATGGGCATTTGAGACAGTGTGCAGACAGGCATAGAGAAGAGAAGAAAACTCTTTGAGTTCTGGAATTCGAAGGAAGAATCCACTGAGGGATATTCACAGGGTTACTTAACACCCTGCAGACTCAGCAATAGGTTGCTTGAGTGAAGGATAGCCAGGAGGGCATCCAAATATTCTCCATTTGTGGGAGAAAGGAAAGGAGAAACAAGTTTCCTTAGAGGTCGAAGCTACAGGAAATCTTAGGACGGATAGCAGCACTGTGTGTGCATGAGAATACCCTGCAGAGGCACATGAGTTGAAGAATCCTTTGAGGATTCGAAAGGAGAAAAGCTCAGGAGGAACAACGTCGAGGAGAACACACAACAAGAACTCATGTACAGGAGCTCGTAAAGAAGAAAGGCAAAGGTCGAGGCCTTTTGGAACTTGGGATTTTTCCAAGTGCAGGAAGACAGTGTGCAAGCTCAGGAGGGAGCACAGCAGCCGTTAGATCGGCTGGAGAAAGGAGATCTGGACCGCCAGTTTTCACGTCCAGAAGGTAGTGCAACAAAGGAGCGCATAGAAGAACGGATCTAGACCGTGGGATCTTGAACGAATTACCTGTCAGCCGCTCGATCGGCAAAAAACTGCATGAGGTTTAAGCCCTCGAAAGGAGAGGAGAAAAGTCCCGAAAGGCATTGAGGCATTGGGATATTGGAACTCGTGATATCAGGGGTATCGAGGAAGTGAGTTGAGTCACTCGACACCAGAAACCCCGAATTAGCGAGATTTGATCTGGACCGTTCATTTGGGAGCGGACACGTGTCACGAGATTACCCACATCGGGGACTCGGGCATCGGAGGTTGGAAGAGTAAGTCTTTGGACTTCACAAGTGGAGAAAAGGTGAGAACCATGTGTTGTGGGCCTAGATGACGTCACATTGGGATATCAGAGATCTCGAGGTCGAGAAGTCGGGAAATTGGTAGCAAAAGTCCTGAAATCACGAGATTTGATCTGAGCCATCCATCTGTTGGGGACACGTGGTGAAGATCGAGACTATCGAGAAAAGTCCCGAAGGGGGAGAGCCCATCGGCATATCGGGGTTCGGTATTTCACGAATCCGGAGAACAAGAGGTTGGGTAAATTCGTGTTGGAAATCCCAGAAATGATCTGAGTCGTCCATCCGTTTGGGATACGTGGTGGAGATCTGGATTATCGGATAAGGTCCTGGTAGTAGAATTGTCAATCGGGAAATCGTAAATTGGGAAATCGGGAATCTCGTGGCCAAGAAGTCCTTACAATTCGGAATCACGAAGTCTGAAATCCTGACAAGGAGGAAAGCGCCATCGTGGGGCCAACTGTCAGCATAGCGGAGAATCGGGATTCGAGAGATCGGCAGTCCCGAGGGCAATTGCATCTCGGTATTGAAAAGTATGAAACCCCGATACGAGGTATGACTGCGGTCATATAGGGGAAGGTCACGTGGACCACGAGCTTAGCTAGGAGGGCTAACTGAAGTTAGGGTGCATCGGGATTTTGAATCCAAAAACCTCGGAAGGAGATAAGACTACGGTCTTACGAGGACTAGTCATATGGACTAGGGGGCATAACTGGGAGGGGCTAAGGCCAAAAACAAGTGCATCGGAGATCGGGGATTCAAGAGAACAATAACTCTTGACGTCGGGGATCATGAAACCCTGAAACCTGAAATTAAATCAGGGAAAGGTTACAGGCGCATGCAGAGGTTGTGACAAGAAAAGGGCAGGACCTGTGGATTGGGTTTTCAACAGAGATTCCAACAGGGAATCGGAAGAGCCTCTTCGGCTCCTGAAATGATTGATCGATCCTGTGAGCAGGAGTGTGAGGTGGTGGTCATGTCTCACTGTGTCAAGTGGTATCAAAACCTGATTCTTGTCTGTGTATTTCAGACGAGGGAGGCATAAGAGGTAAAGACCACTCTGATACACATCAAGTGGTATCAGAACAGGGACTTCACTTGTATATTTCAGGTTAAGCGAGAAGGTAAAGGAAGACAGAGCACTGGAGAATCTGTAAGGATTTGTTTGCAGGTAGGAAACAGTCCATAAGCAGTCAGGAAGACTGTAGGATGAAGCTAGAAACACTCTTAGTGCAGAGTGACAGCAACATGTTTGCTAGGAGAGAAGACAGGGACATTGCAATGATTACTGAAGGCCACAGGCATGCTGGGAGGAAGAGCAAGGTAGAAAATCTTGCAGAAATGGATAAAGATCTTGCTAAAATAAGGGCAGACATAGAAAATCTTGCATTGCGGATGCAACAGAAAGCCAATACGATATGGGTGTATGAATGGCCCATGAGGAAGGAAAAAGTAAAATGGACAGTCAAGGAGTTGATGGCTAGAAGGCAGCATAGGCTGTTGAAAGGATGGTTGAGGTATGATGAAAACCTTGACGGACCTGAGGAGATGGTTTAGGTATGTGAACTAGAGACTGGGAGAGGTCTCAATGATGCAAAGGGTGAAATGGGATCGGTTGAAGATCTCAAGAAATGCCAGGAGGGAAAAGAGGAAATTCCCAATTTCCAGGTGGGCAGTGAGTTGAGATCACTGCGGGATCTTAGAGACTGTCAGGAGGAAAGCCGAGGAATTTCACATTGCCAGCTGGGCAATGATATGAGGTCGCTGCGGGATCTCACAGACTGCCAGAAGGGCAGCGAAAGGTTTCTAGTTTTCCAGGTGGGCAAGGAAACAGAGATGGAATTAGTTGATTCCATGGACTATCAGGAGGGAAGTAGAGACATCCCATATTGCCAGGTGAGCAGGGGTGAGCAGGTGATTTTTTATCAGCCCGAGGAGCTGAAAGAGAAGATGAGACTATCAGAGGGTCTCATAAATTCAGAGATGGATTTAGATTAGCAGATGTAGCTGACCGAGGAGGAAGATCAGGATAATATTCTGATGATTGGGGGAATTGGAGTATTCCTACCATTTTCCTAGGAGGAGGCAGAAGTCTGTATTGCATATGCAGCAACAGCAGAAGAACAGTCAACTGTGACTGTCAGGGAAGAAGGATTGGAGCAGATATCTGAAGCTGCCCAAGAAGGAGAAGAGAATCAGCGTTCTGAGGTTTGGCTCAATGATTTCGTCCAGGGAGCTGAAAAGAAGGAAGTTGCAACACTGAAGCTAGCAGCAAAGGAAGCCAAAGAGAAGGCAGACAAATTTACCACTCCATGGGAGAGGGAGCTAGAGATGTTGGAGGATTGGATGAACAATCCAGAGCCAACAAGAGAACTGGAAAAAGTTGAGCTATCAGAGAAGGTGAATGAACAGAAGGTCAGTTAGGAAGAGACTGCAGAGGTGAAGTCTGCAGCAGAGTGGCAACTTGAGGCCACAAATGAAGATGAAGAAGATGGCATGGGAGATCATGATGATCCACCCAATTGTAGAAAATTTTTGCAGCTGGGGAGACTGCAAAAACAGGACCAGCCATTGGAGGAGCTGGATGCAGTGATCAAGGAGATAAGAAGGCTGTTGTTGAGGTCAGTAGAAATTTCCAACAAGGAGAAGCTGAGCAGAAAGGAAGAAGCAACAGTAGCAGTAGCGTAGAAGCAGCAACAACAACAACAAAGAAATGGAGCAGATGAACAACTCCAGAGGATGATTTGGGATCTAGGAGGATTTCAACATCAGAGATGGGAAGCTCATGAGAAGGAGTTCATGAATTTTGCAGCTGAGGAGTATGATGCAAGAGCATCTCTCCACATCAGCCAGCCAGCCAGCCAGCCACGTCGAGCACACACATTCAATGTTGAAGAGAGGTGTAGCCCTCATCTTTTATTTTGAATTGAATGTAATTTAATTTCTTAGGTTGTTGAGCCATGGAGTCGTGCCTTTGCGTAGGCTATAGATAGGATAGGAATTTAATGTTTGTAAGGCTGAGATCTAGATCTAGATGCTGGACTAGACAACCCATTCAATGTAATTGAATAGGGTAGGTAGATTAGAGGGAAGAGCTCTAAGAGCCTCCTCATGTAAAATATCTATTGTATCTCTTTAGTAGTAAGTAGAACTAGCATAGAGAGTGGAGTGTGGTTGAGATAGAAGAGAGGATCTGTGAGTAGAGAGCAGAAGAGAAGGATCCGAGACCTTGTTACAGGCCGTGCTCAGGAACACCTTGTAAATACAGGCGTTTTCAATTTTAATATAACAGAAGCAGTTTTTCCTGCATGTATTTTGTGTGTTGAATGAATGTTTGTGAGTGTTCATATGTGTTGTAGATGTATATTGTAGGTTTTCATTTGCAGGAGTGTGTCTGATTTCAGGTGAAGGTCTTTGAGGCTTCATACCAAGAGGGTGTTACAGAATGCTACGAGTTCTGATAGGCATGCACAGAGGTTGCACTTCTGAATTCTGCGGGTTCAGACAAAGACGTGTTGCGGCATAGGAACTGGAATCAACAACTCAGGGAGGACCTAAAGGTTGTTGAACACCTTGGAGGAAAGGATGTGTAGGAGAGACATAGTTGCAGACAGAAGCTCTGAGGAGTTCTGTGAAGCTCTNGTTCAGACAAAGACGTGTTGCGGCATAGGAACTGGAATCAACAACTCAGGGAGGACCTAAAGGTTGTTGAACACCTTGGAGGAAAGGATGTGTAGGAGAGACATAGTTGCAGACAGAAGCTCTGAGGAGTTCTGTGAAGCTCTACCAAGTGGGCATTGAGCAGGTGCAATGAGCGCACAGAGGGAGAACTCTGCTGTGAGTTCAGAAAGAAGAATCAGAATCACTGAGGATTCTGTGAATCTCTGCTAGGTAGGCATTGAGCAGGTGCAAGGGGTGCACAGAGGAGAGAACTGCTAGATGTTCTGAGAAGAGACACTCTGCCAGGTGGGCATTTGAGACAGTGTGCAGACAGGCACAGAGAAGAGAAGAGAACTCTTTGAGTTCTGGAATTCGAAGGAAGAATCCACTGAGGGATCTTCACAGGGTTACTGAACACCCTGCAGACTCAGCAAGAGGTTTCTTGAGTGAAGGATATCCAGGAGGGCATCCAAATATTCTCCATTTGTGGGAGAAAGGAAAGGATAAACGAGTTTCCTTAGAGGTTGAAGCTATAGGAAAGCTCAAGACGGATAGCAACACTGTGTGTGCATGAGAATACCCTGCAGAGGTGTAGGAGTTGAAGAATCCTTCGAGGATTCGAAAGGACCAAAGATCAGGAGGAACAACATCGAGGAGAACGCACGGTGAGAACTTAGGTAAAGGAGCTCACAGAGAAGAAAGGAAAAGGTCGAGGCCTTTGGGAACTTGGGATTTTTCCAAGTGTAGGAAGACAGTGCGCAAGCTCAAGAGGGAGCACAGTAGCTGTCAGATCGGCTGGAGAAAGGAGATCTGGACCATCGGTTTTCACATCTAGAAGGTAGTGCAATAGAGGAGCGCATAGAAGAAAGGATCTAGACCATGGGATCTTGATCGAATTACCCGTCAGCCGTTGGATCGTCCAGAATCTACATGAGGTTTAAGCCCTCAAAAGGAGAGGAGAAAAGTCCCGAAAGGCATTGAGGCATCGGGATATCGGCACTCATGATAGAGGGGATATCGAGGACGTGAGGAGAGTCACTCAACACCAGAAACCTCGAATTAGCGAGATTTGATCTGGACCGTTCGTTTGGGAGCGGACGCGTGTCACGTGATTACCCACATCGGGGACTCGGGCATCGGAGGTTGGAAGAGGAAGTCTGTCGACTTCACAAGTGGTGAAAAGGCGAGAGCCCTATGTTGTGGGCCTAGCTGATGTCACATCGGGATATAGACGTTCAGGATATCGAAGATCTCAAGGTCGAGAAGTCGGGAAATTGGTAGCGAAAGTCCCAAAATCACGAGATTGGATCTGATCCGTCCATTCGTTGGGGACACGTGGTGAAGATCTAGACTATCGGGAAAAGTACCGAAGGGGGAGAGCCCATCGGCATATCGGGGTTCGGTATTTCGTGAATCCGGAGGACAAGAGGTCGGGTAAATCCGTGTTGGAAATCCCGAAAATGATCTGAGCCATCCATCCATTGGGGACACATGGTGGAGATCTGGATTATCAGATAAGGTCCCGGTAGGAGAATCGTCAATCGGGAAATCGTAAATCGGGAAATCGGGAATCCCGTGGACAAGAAGTCCTTGCAATTTGGAATCGTGAAGTTTGAAATCTCGACAAGGAGGAAAGTGCCATCGTGGGGCCAACTATCAGCATAACGGAGAATCGAGATTCGAGAGATCGACAGTCTCGAGGGAAATTGCATCTCGGTATTGGAAAGTCTGAAACCCCGATACGAGGTATGACTGCAGTCATATAGGGGAAGGTCACGTGGACCACGATCTTATCCTGGAGGGTTAACTAAAGTTAGAGCGCATCGGGATTTTGAAGCCAAAAACTCCGGAAGGAGATAAGACTACGGTCTTATGAGGACTAGTCATATGGACTAGGGGGCATAACCAGGAGGGGCTAAGGAAAAAAAGGAGTGCATCGGAGATTGGGGATTCAAGAGAACAAGAAATCTTGACGTCATGGATCACAAAACCCTGAAAACCAAAATTAAATTGGGGAAAGGTTACAGGCGCGTGCAGAGGTCATGACAGGAAAAGGGCAGGACCTGTGGATCGAGTTTTCAACAGAGATTCCAACAGGGAATCGGAAGAGCCACTTCGGCTCATGAAATGATTGATCAATCCTATGAGAAGGAGCGCGAGGTGGTGGTCGTGTCTCGCTGCGTCACCTCTGCATATTCTTCTATCAGGGTGCACTTGCATTCTTCTATCAAACGCAAGATCAGATCGATATGGACTTCACGCGAAAATCCATGACAGAATTTTCGGCTGACAGTCTGCCTTCCACGGCTAGATTTTCATGCTTTCCATTTATGTGGTGAAATGAGGTTTCAACCACCTTCCCCATTTTCATTAAATTCTTTCATAGGGATCAGGGTGATACCTGACACACATGAATGTTCCAAGCAAGCTCACGACTCCTTTGAGTCAATTTTGGTGCCTCGAGGCCATGTAGATCGTTCTCATTGACCGAATTGGGTGCTTTACTCCTAGGCACAGGTCTTTTCCTTGCCCCATGCCACCGTGGGCCTTGACCTCGTTCTTATCCCTCTGCAAACTCAGGATTTCTCATTTCAGGGGTTTTCACTCCTCTTGATTTCAAATATCCCAATGCTTGCTCCCGCGAAATGGCCTACTTGGATCAATGATCAGATTTTCCTTGAATCTGACGGCCATGATCATCTCCTCAAACAACCTCAGCCACCCGTCACTCGATCAGGAGCCTATCCTTTATTTATCCCTACCTCCATAAGACCCTGGGCAGTGACCACGAGACTGATTCCCAGGCACGTCACGATTTCGCATTTCGTGAACACATGTTGCGCTCAATATTCAAACCTCCTAGTTGCGAAATCGTGATCGCTCAGATCAGGCGACGCTTGTCTCTTTACATCAGACGACCCATATTGTATCGACGTTTCAGGACTTCATGACATCGACAATTCTCACCCCAAATTTCTCAAAAGACTTTCTCCTTGGTTGAAATCTCACGCCACGTACCGCTCTAGAATGGACGACCCAGATTATTTTGTGAATTCGTGTTTCGCAAGTCCACATGACTCAGCCCTTTGTATGCTCCATCCTATGAGTCAGCAAAATTCCAATCTTGCACCATGCGTCCCTCTGGTACCAACAACTAAGATCAGCCTCACGATTTTGGACCTTTGTTTGATGCTAAACCTGGTGCAACTACATGATCCCAATCAACCGATGGTCATTGATCTGATATATCTGATGGATCTCCGCCATTGAAAACTGATCATGCTCTCTTTCCAGGAGTTGACATCAGACTGCTTCAAGTGTTGCGCTTGGTTCTCACGAATGCGGCGTGTTTGGCTTACTTGAATGATCAACTGAGGGCTTGGGAAGACAAAACATCATAGGAAGAGATGAAAAGAGGAATGATCGACCAAAAGAGAGAATAGGAATGTTGAGGGATGATACTTATTAGAGAGGCTTCCATGTCGATCAAAAGGATGAAGACAAAAAGAATATAACCTACAAGTCCAGAGGGAAATCTTACGATCCGGTCTGGAAAAGGGGTAGGGATAGGCAAGGATACAGACTTAGGTAGAAACCATAAACCTTTAAGGTTTGATAAATTTGTGTGCTAACATTAGGCTCCATGGGGGATAGAGTCCTCCCTGCGAGTCTCTAAGAACTCTTTTTGCAGCTTCAGTGCCTTAGTGTTGGGTTGTGGAGTATCCTATCAAAAACAAAATAAAATAAAACATAAATGGTATTTACAATGGTGGGATGCCGATTACGGTTTTAAACAAACAAAAAAAATTAGGAAGTGTCATTTACAGGGCCACCAAAAGCTTCGTCTCCCTCCAAATTCTACAATCTGTAAGTGTTATTTGGAAATGATTCAGAAATATTGAAGGGACCTATCCAAAGGACTTCAAATTTACCTTGCTTTCCCTTGTCCTGTCTGGGTGCATCCCATTTTAGTAGTAGATATCCTAGCTAGAAATCCTCTTCGATTCCTTTCCTGTCAAAATCTTTCTTGATCTTTTGTTGGCGGTCATGTGCTTTTGCCATCACTTTCTCTATAGTTTGTTGTACTTCTACCAACTGATGAATTCTCCTGATCATGTCATCAGGCTCTCCTTGGTAGTATTAGAAGAATTTTTCTACAGGCATGGCAAGATGAGAAGGAAAATCTGCTTCAGTTGCTTAAACAAGTTGGAAAGGAGAGATGCCCAGGGACCTCTTTTTTGTCACTCTATCAACCCACAGAGAAAATTTGATCTTTGAGTCCCAGGATTTCTTGCTGTCCTCTATCAGTCTTTTGATGATCTTTATTAGTCTCTTGTTGGAGGATTCTACTAATCCATTTCCTTGCGGATAGTAAGGGGTGGAGTGGATTAATGAAATTCCAAACTTCTCAAAAAACTTGATCAACGGTTCGACCCTAAAGAAAGCAACATTATTAGTAACAATGTTTTCTGGGAAACCAAACCTTTCTATAATATCTTTGAGAAAACCAATGATCACTTTGTGAGTAGTGCTCCTAGTGGGGATAACTTCTATCCACTTGGTGAAATAATCCGTTGCAATTAAAATCCACCTGTGTTGAACACTTGAATGAGGATGAATTTCCCCAATAAAGTCTAGGCCCCATTGCTGAAAGGGTCTTGAAGCTAGTACAAGCGTCAATGGCAGAGACTTGAGATGTTGCTTCCCAGAGAATTTTTAGCATTTAATATAATCCTTGATTTTTTCAAATACATCAGTGAATAGACTAGGCGAGTAGTACCCATCCCTGAGAATTTTGTAGGTTGTGGTCTTCCAGAAGTGATGTCCCCCACAGAGGTTGTCATGGAAATCAAATATAATTTTATGGGCCTCTTGTGGGTCCAAACATCTCAGAATCACTCCTAGAGGGTCTTTCCAATATAGAACCTAGTCAATATGGAAATATATGATTGCTTTGAGCTTTAAAGCTCTTGCCTTGATTTTCCCCATTCCATCTAGAGGTCACAACTCTTGCAGAAAATATATAATGTCTTTATACCAGGTGCATTCTGCCAATGGAGGGTTGTCCCGAGAACTTTTATCAGATAAATCAGCTTGTTGATCTTCTGAGTAAGTGTCGATGAGATTGACCCCCAAAGATTTACAATTAGATTTAGCCAATAACTTGGCTAAACCCTGGCCTTTAACTAGCTTGGTGGGTTTTATTTCCAGATCAAAATCAAGGATTTTGGAAATCCACTTGCTCCTTCTCCCGTCTATGTCAGGCTGAATGAGAATGTCTTTCATGGAAGTTGAAGGAACATATGCAATGATTTTGGAATGAAAAACATAGACTCTAAAATATTTAAGAGATTTCACCAAGGCATAAGCCTGCTTCTCCATGATGTCATATATGATATTTGTATCTCTTAATGGTCTGCAGAAAAAGGAAATAGGTTGTTCTAGCCCTGCATCATTATTTTGTAGTAAAACAACTGCCATTGTATCAAAAGAAGAAAAGGAGAAAATCAGAAAATACTTGGAATAATCAGGACTGATTAGCATAGGTGCCTCATTCAGTGCCTTCTTGATTTGGTTGAAGGATTATTTGTACTCAACAATCCATTTTACTTCATTACCCTTCTTGAGCATGACTGTGATATGCTTCACCAATTCAACGAATTTTTTTTATTTTATTTTATTTTTATTTTTATGTTTGGAGGAATCAGCAACTAGTTGGGCACGTGCTCGCGTTACACGTGGCCGTGTTATCCAACTGCTACCACTATAATCTCCAGGTGTGCCCATGAGGCCCCATACATGACACACATTGTAAGTCGGGGGGAGTTGAACTCGAAACCTCATGGAACTTCATTTTCACGGCACTTGCCAATTGAGTTGCCCCCCCCTGGGGACCCAATTCAGTGAAATTTGAAACAAACCTTATTAATAAATTGATTTTTCCTAGGAAGGATTGAATTTCTTTCTTGGATCTAGGAAGGGATAAGGCTTGAATAGATTCTACCCTTCTTGAATCAATCCTGACCCCCTCGGCTAATACAATGTTTCCCAACAATTTTCCCTCCTTCATGGAAAACAAAGACTTCTTGGGATTTAAGGAGAGACCAAATTTCCTTCATTTCGAGAAGACTTTCCTTAGATGTTGACAATGTTATTTTTCAGATTTGGAGAAGACTGTTATTTCATCCAGATAAATGACCATGAATTTATCTCTTTCTCCAATGAAGGTGATGTCCATGGCTCGTTGAAAGGTTTATCCTGCATTCATCAATCCAAAGGGGATTTTGGCATAAATGAATGTGCCCCAAGGAGTGGTGAAGGATGTATTTTGTTTTTCCTCTGGAAGGATAGAGATATGATTGTATCCAAAAAATCCATCAATCATGGAGATCCTGGATGCACCTATTACCATCTACAATATGTGTTCCATATTTGGCAAAGGGTAATTGTCCTTCTTAGAGATTCTGTTCAGATTTCTGAAATCATCACGCAGTTTGAATTCCCCATTTTTATTTCTCACTGGGACCAAGTTGTCTACCCATTCATAATATCTCAAAGGGACAATGATTTGGGCATTCAATAGCTTCTTTACCTCCTTTTCCATAATAGGCAGCAACATAGGATTTATCTGTCTTAATTTCTGCCTAAATGGTTTGGCTTCCTCTTCCTTCAATGGGATCTTATGCTCAATGATGGTTGTGTCGTATGTTCTAAGGTATTTGTAGGTCCAGAAAAACACATCAGAAAATTCCCTTAACAATTCAACATACATGGTCCTCTTCTCCTTTGACAAACTTCTTGACAACTTGACAAATTTGGGATTCCCCTCTGTGCCAATGTTTCACTTAGTTACATCAGCATCCTCATTTGGGACATTACCTTTTATTGGCACATCATTTCTGTCAAATAATATTTCCAAAGGGACTAGTCACTTTGGGATGTGGTTGTTGGGTAACTGGACAATGTGATGATTAGCAATTTTTTTCAGAAAAACATCAGGATGAGGATGTATTTCAAAGTCATAATCTTGATCAATGTGTAATGTTGAAAATTCGTCAACAGTCTCTAGGAACCTTTTGATCTCAAGATCGTCCTCAAACACTTTCCAATGCTTGACGTTGTCAGGTATGGAGGGTCTATATTTTACTTCTATATCATACCTGAGCTTGGGTGGCAGAGGGACTTTGAAATTGATTTCTGATATAGGCAAAGAGTCAACCATGAAATTCTCTTATCTGGGAACAAATGAAATGTTTAAAGCCGAGAAAAAACTGTCAATGAGGTCCCATACTTCATTTCTATATGATCTCAGTCGAGGGTGCTTATCCTAATAAATATTCCTGATCTGCTGGACAATCATCTCAGCATCTCCAAACACTGATATCTATTCAATACCCATGTCCTTTGTAACCCTCAAACCCAAAACACAAGCTTCATATTATGCCACATTATTGGTAGCTTCAAATTCTAACTTGTAGGATAGAGATATAGTTTCTTGAGCAGGGGAAACAAGGACTACTCTAGCACCAGCACCTTCTCTAGAAGAGGCTCCATCAAAGAAAATTTTCCACACAGAGGTAATCGGAGGAGAATCCTCACAAAAATTAATGGGCTTTTTTATCTCAAGAGGGAGCTCAGGGGCATCAGTGAGTTGCAATAAGCTGGATCCCAAATCAATGTCAAGTGAAAAGATAGGATGGTTGGTGGGATTTGATTCATCGCTCATCATCTAGGCCAACTAAGATTCTCTGTATAGTCTTCTATGTTGCCCCCCAAACACAGGAATGGTAGCATATGTGAGGTCCATATACAATGTTCCCCCAAGTCTTTTTATCCAGGATCTTGATAATAGCATGCCAAACTTGGGAGGAACATCATCCACCATGATATTCATGACCACACTTTTCATGGGTAGCTAAAACAAGGTCACAACCAGAAATTTAATGACCCCAAGAAATTGTACTTTTTTGGAGTCAAAGGAATACAAGTCATGGTATGATTTTGTCATTTCTAGACCTAATTATTCTATGATAGTTTTGATCATGAGGTTATGGGAGGCCCCTGAATCCATCAGACAATTATGTAGTACCTTGTCATGTATGTTTAGTGATGTGTATAAGGGAGGGGATGAATTGTCTATATCTTCTACCATGCGACCTAGGATGATTGATGGTTTCTCGTCTTGTAAATTGATTGAGTCTGAGGGTTGATTCAAAGGTTTGGGCAGAAATAGTTTAGATAGGGATCTCTTAAAGTATTCATGCTTGACCAGCTCTAAAAGGGGTAACGAGATCCTAATATTCTGAATTTCATGCTCAAATTTAAAATAGGAAGGGAACTTCATAATTTCTTTTACCCTTGGGATAGGACCTTTGACTTCTGGTGGGGGGTTTTGCATTCTCGTTTCCTTCCTGCTGATTTCTGTGTCTTTGGCGGGCTTGTCTGCTCTGGAAGGATGATCAGGGATGTTAGACTTATCGTCTTTATTCTTAGACCTGAGGTTGTATCTACTCGGGTTGTCACTGGCCTTATTCTCCTTTATCACCTCATTTAATTGAATTTCCATGAGAGACTCCTCATATGGTGATTGAGTTAAGTGAGGAGAAGGAGATACGTCTTCGAGACAGTGAATTTCTGGGTTAAGTTCCTCTTCCTCTCCACCATCATCTACGAAAAGGTTTTTCTGAATAGGGGTTTGGATTTTCTGATCATCCATGTCCCTGTTTTGAGGCTCTCTTTGCATAATCTAAGGAGCATGGTTATTCGACCTTCTGAAGTTTCCTTTGTTATCAACATTTTGAGTATTTTTGTACGTTTTCTTTCCCTCCAATTCCAACCTTTCCATCCTAGATGAATGTGATTTTAGTAACTTGGATACTTCGTCCATTTGAGTGGGGGGGGGAGGGGGTAGAGGAACTGCAGGTTGAGGCTTTGGATCTTCCCATTCCTCTATCTTTGTCAGCCTTATTCTTGAGTCAGTCAACTACCAATATGTTAGATTCTACTTCCAGGGCTGCATCTTTCATATGAGCCAAGGAGGTAGCTCTTCTCTCTCTTAACAGGAGGCATAAGTCATGGTCAAAAGCACTAGAATAGGTAATTTTGGTGGAGGCCTTTGTAGGATTTATCTCAACAGGTATTTTATTGTACATTTTGTTGAATATTTTGGATAAATCAAAGACAAACTCTCCCTCTTTTCTCTTTAGGGACCCAAACTCTGTAATATAATACACAAAGTCTTTTTTATCCCCACATTGTCTCAGGAAGACATCATCTAAATCCTCAATCCCATCAATGGATCCAGGGGTCAGGGCCCTGAACCACGTTTTGGCTTCTCCATCAAGGATATGGACAAAAATCCTCAGCCATACATCTTCGTCTACTATGACATAGTTATCAGCATAACTATAGAAAGATGCAAGGTGTTCTTCTAGAGTTATATCTCCCTCTCCTGTAAACTTAGGCAGTTGATTAAGGTAGGCACCTGCTGGTAAGGCATTAAGAGGATGAGGAAGAATGAGAGGGGCATATATGGTAGCTACTATGGCATCCATTCTAATTCTAGGGGGATTAACACCCGCCATTGGGATGTGAACTAGAGGAGAACTAGGTGGGGATGGAGTTTGAGCAGGGGAGATTGGAGGTGTGTTTTTGGGGATAAAATAAAACAATAGAGGACTTGAGGGAGCATAAATTTCCCTGTCCGTAAATGCAAAAACTTTAACAGGAGGAGTAGTAGTGAAGCTCGCAGAGGGGAAATCAGCAGGAAAACTCCCAAAATTTAAACTTATAGAAACTCCAACAGAGGGTGTAACAAGAAAATGAGAAATAGCTATTGGAGTTGCTATATGAGGGTGGTGAAAATGATCGGAAATACCTGGTTCAGCAGCTGAAGTACCTTCTTGAAGGGTCTTTCTTCCTCTGACAATTTTCTCTTGGTTAGCTTCAGGAGTCACTAGAGGCAGCTGTGGAGTAGACCTCGTGTGTTTGTCTCTGGAAGCCATATCTGAAACAATGGAGTCACTAGTGGATTCACATAGATGGATTCACCACAGTGGAGTCACCAGGTGCACAATTGAAATCTTTGATGTACTAAGTTTTGATGCACCTTCAAAACTAGTAATCTTTGTCATTCAATCCTAGGGAAAATCTTCAATTTCATCCTCGACAATGGCGCCAAAAATGTTAACATCAGAAGTCACCCATGGATTGCGGTAGAGGTAATCCTGATACCCATAAGTTTGTGTTTCATGAAAAACAAATATAAAGGCATTCTAATGGACGCAGACTCAGGATGGTATCGTTCTAACTCAGAAAACTAGATTGGAAAGCATAAGCAGGTGAGGTCTTGGTCTAACTTCAATCAATAAGTTTTTCTATAGTGGTGAGTAGGGGGAAGAAATTAAGGAGAGTGAAGATATTTTCTATGAACGTAGGTCTTCCAACAGCCTAAGGAAGTAAAAGCTCAGAAAACAAGATCCTCTTGGATTCAGAGCTTCAGGAAACTGAAAACATTATGACATCGTTGAAATCAAACATCCATTACAACAGAGTCACAATAATCCATGTGACTTGGATTAATCATGATTGAATCCTTCAATCATGAACATCCAATATCAAACGCATAATAATATGGAGTAAGAAAAGATGACTTGGATTAAACAAGAAGTCTCAAATATAGATACATAACCAAAATCCAAAGGCTTTGATAAAACTTTACAATGCAGGAGCTTATCTCAACCATTGACCATTACAAAATATAAAACCTGAGTCTGTATACTCAAAGAAACTTTCTCCCTATAGAATCATGATCTGCTCACTCCATTCAAGGCTTGGCATCTACATATTCTTCTGTCAGGGTGCACTTTCATTCTTTTTTCAGACACAAGATCAAATCGGTATGGGCTTCATGCAAAAATCCATGACAGATAATTTTCAGCTAAGAGTTTGCCTTCCACAGCCAGATTTTAATGATTTTCATTTATGTGGTGAAATGAGGTTTCAACCACCTTCCCCATTTTCATTAACTGCTTTCAGAGGGATCAAGGTGAGACCTGACACCCCTGAATGTTCCAGGCAAGCTCACGACTCCTTTCAATCAATTCTGGAGCCTTGAGGCCATGTAGATCTTTCTCGGTGACCAACTCAGGCACTTTACTCCTTGGCACAACTCTTTTCCTTGCCCTGCACGACTACGGGCCTTGAACTCATGCTTATCCCTCTGAAAACTTAGGATTTCACATTTTGTTGGTTTTAACTCCTCTTGATTTCAAATATAAGGATGCTTTCTCCCGCGAAATCGCCCACTTGGATCAACAGTTGGATTTGACTTGAATCTAATGGCCATGATCATCTCCTCGAACCACCTCATCCGCCCATCGCTCGATCAGGAGCCTATCCTTTATTTAGCCCTGCCTGCATATGACCTTGGGCAGTGACGACAATCCCGATTCCCAGGCACGTTGCAATTTCGCATTTTGCAAACTCATGTTGCACTCTATGCTCAAACCTTCGAGTCACGAAATCGCGATCACTCAGATCAAGCAACACGCATCTCTTTACATCAAACGACCCAAATTGTATCAGCTTTTAGGGACTTCGGTCCATCAACAATTCTCACCCCAATTTTCTCGAAAGATTTTATCTGTGGTTCAAATACCACACCACATGTCTCTCTAGAATGGATGGACCAGATTATTTTGTGAATTCTCATTTCACGAGTCCTCATGACTCGACCCTTTGACTGCTCCATCCTATGAGTTAGTGAAACACCAATCCTACGCCATGCGTCCCTCCAGTACCAATGGCTAAGATTAGCCTCGTGATTTCGAACCTTTATTCAACGCTAAACCTGGTACAACAACATAATCCTGATCACCCGAGGGTCATTGATCTGATCCATCTAATGGATCTTCACCATTGAAAATTGATCTTGCTCGCTCACTTTGAGTTCACATCATACTGATTCAAGTGTTGCGCCCGTTTCTCACGAACGCGACCTGTTTGGCTTACTTGAATGACTGAATGAGGACTCGGAAATACAAATGATCAGAGGCAGTGATGAAAAGAGGAATGATCATCCAAAGAGAGAATAGGAATGTTGAGGGTTGATACTTCTTAGACAGGATGACAGGTAGATCAAAAGGATGAAGACAAAAATAAGATAAGCTGCAAGTCCAGAGGGAAAACTTACTGTTATCACTGAAATTTCGTCCGCACAGGGCGACAAGAACTCCGCATCATCAGCATAGAAAAACAGTCATTCATGGCAGAAGGATTAACTCCACAGCACAGCAAAAGGGTTAAAACTATACAATAATGGCTAAAAAATTAAAAAGCGCAGTATACCCACTAAAAACGAGCGCGCGCGCGCAATATCTTCGTATATTGAGCGCATATGCGCGGCTGTGGGGTACAAAACCAGCGCGCCTGCCAAACGGCGCATTTATGAAGCTGGTCGGCCTCCCAACCACTAATGGATTGGCTCCCAAGTCGATTTGACATCAAATCCGAGCTCAATCTGCGTGGGGAGGCTGGTCAAAGACCTAATTGTGCCCTAAAGAGCC
>ML810174.1:116330-131852 GCA_009831015.1 Picea engelmannii
AAGGTCCTGGTAGTAGAATTGTCAATCGGGAAATCGTAAATTGGGAAATCGGGAATCTCGTGGCCAAGAAGTCCTTACAATTCGGAATCACGAAGTCTGAAATCCTGACAAGGAGGAAAGCGCCATCGTGGGGCCAACTGTCAGCATAGCGGAGAATCGGGATTCGAGAGATCGGCAGTCCCGAGGGCAATTGCATCTCGGTATTGAAAAGTATGAAACCCCGATACGAGGTATGACTGCGGTCATATAGGGGAAGGTCACGTGGACCACGAGCTTAGCTAGGAGGGCTAACTGAAGTTAGGGTGCATCGGGATTTTGAATCCAAAAACCTCGGAAGGAGATAAGACTACGGTCTTACGAGGACTAGTCATATGGACTAGGGGGCATAACTGGGAGGGGCTAAGGCCAAAAACAAGTGCATCGGAGATCGGGGATTCAAGAGAACAATAACTCTTGACGTCGGGGATCATGAAACCCTGAAACCTGAAATTAAATCAGGGAAAGGTTACAGGCGCATGCAGAGGTTGTGACAAGAAAAGGGCAGGACCTGTGGATTGGGTTTTCAACAGAGATTCCAACAGGGAATCGGAAGAGCCTCTTCGGCTCCTGAAATGATTGATCGATCCTGTGAGCAGGAGTGTGAGGTGGTGGTCATGTCTCACTGTGTCAAGTGGTATCAAAACCTGATTCTTGTCTGTGTATTTCAGACGAGGGAGGCATAAGAGGTAAAGACCACTCTGATACACATCAAGTGGTATCAGAACAGGGACTTCACTTGTATATTTCAGGTTAAGCGAGAAGGTAAAGGAAGACAGAGCACTGGAGAATCTGTAAGGATTTGTTTGCAGGTAGGAAACAGTCCATAAGCAGTCAGGAAGACTGTAGGATGAAGCTAGAAACACTCTTAGTGCAGAGTGACAGCAACATGTTTGCTAGGAGAGAAGACAGGGACATTGCAATGATTACTGAAGGCCACAGGCATGCTGGGAGGAAGAGCAAGGTAGAAAATCTTGCAGAAATGGATAAAGATCTTGCTAAAATAAGGGCAGACATAGAAAATCTTGCATTGCGGATGCAACAGAAAGCCAATACGATATGGGTGTATGAATGGCCCATGAGGAAGGAAAAAGTAAAATGGACAGTCAAGGAGTTGATGGCTAGAAGGCAGCATAGGCTGTTGAAAGGATGGTTGAGGTATGATGAAAACCTTGACGGACCTGAGGAGATGGTTTAGGTATGTGAACTAGAGACTGGGAGAGGTCTCAATGATGCAAAGGGTGAAATGGGATCGGTTGAAGATCTCAAGAAATGCCAGGAGGGAAAAGAGGAAATTCCCAATTTCCAGGTGGGCAGTGAGTTGAGATCACTGCGGGATCTTAGAGACTGTCAGGAGGAAAGCCGAGGAATTTCACATTGCCAGCTGGGCAATGATATGAGGTCGCTGCGGGATCTCACAGACTGCCAGAAGGGCAGCGAAAGGTTTCTAGTTTTCCAGGTGGGCAAGGAAACAGAGATGGAATTAGTTGATTCCATGGACTATCAGGAGGGAAGTAGAGACATCCCATATTGCCAGGTGAGCAGGGGTGAGCAGGTGATTTTTTATCAGCCCGAGGAGCTGAAAGAGAAGATGAGACTATCAGAGGGTCTCATAAATTCAGAGATGGATTTAGATTAGCAGATGTAGCTGACCGAGGAGGAAGATCAGGATAATATTCTGATGATTGGGGGAATTGGAGTATTCCTACCATTTTCCTAGGAGGAGGCAGAAGTCTGTATTGCATATGCAGCAACAGCAGAAGAACAGTCAACTGTGACTGTCAGGGAAGAAGGATTGGAGCAGATATCTGAAGCTGCCCAAGAAGGAGAAGAGAATCAGCGTTCTGAGGTTTGGCTCAATGATTTCGTCCAGGGAGCTGAAAAGAAGGAAGTTGCAACACTGAAGCTAGCAGCAAAGGAAGCCAAAGAGAAGGCAGACAAATTTACCACTCCATGGGAGAGGGAGCTAGAGATGTTGGAGGATTGGATGAACAATCCAGAGCCAACAAGAGAACTGGAAAAAGTTGAGCTATCAGAGAAGGTGAATGAACAGAAGGTCAGTTAGGAAGAGACTGCAGAGGTGAAGTCTGCAGCAGAGTGGCAACTTGAGGCCACAAATGAAGATGAAGAAGATGGCATGGGAGATCATGATGATCCACCCAATTGTAGAAAATTTTTGCAGCTGGGGAGACTGCAAAAACAGGACCAGCCATTGGAGGAGCTGGATGCAGTGATCAAGGAGATAAGAAGGCTGTTGTTGAGGTCAGTAGAAATTTCCAACAAGGAGAAGCTGAGCAGAAAGGAAGAAGCAACAGTAGCAGTAGCGTAGAAGCAGCAACAACAACAACAAAGAAATGGAGCAGATGAACAACTCCAGAGGATGATTTGGGATCTAGGAGGATTTCAACATCAGAGATGGGAAGCTCATGAGAAGGAGTTCATGAATTTTGCAGCTGAGGAGTATGATGCAAGAGCATCTCTCCACATCAGCCAGCCAGCCAGCCAGCCACGTCGAGCACACACATTCAATGTTGAAGAGAGGTGTAGCCCTCATCTTTTATTTTGAATTGAATGTAATTTAATTTCTTAGGTTGTTGAGCCATGGAGTCGTGCCTTTGCGTAGGCTATAGATAGGATAGGAATTTAATGTTTGTAAGGCTGAGATCTAGATCTAGATGCTGGACTAGACAACCCATTCAATGTAATTGAATAGGGTAGGTAGATTAGAGGGAAGAGCTCTAAGAGCCTCCTCATGTAAAATATCTATTGTATCTCTTTAGTAGTAAGTAGAACTAGCATAGAGAGTGGAGTGTGGTTGAGATAGAAGAGAGGATCTGTGAGTAGAGAGCAGAAGAGAAGGATCCGAGACCTTGTTACAGGCCGTGCTCAGGAACACCTTGTAAATACAGGCGTTTTCAATTTTAATATAACAGAAGCAGTTTTTCCTGCATGTATTTTGTGTGTTGAATGAATGTTTGTGAGTGTTCATATGTGTTGTAGATGTATATTGTAGGTTTTCATTTGCAGGAGTGTGTCTGATTTCAGGTGAAGGTCTTTGAGGCTTCATACCAAGAGGGTGTTACAGAATGCTACGAGTTCTGATAGGCATGCACAGAGGTTGCACTTCTGAATTCTGCGGGTTCAGACAAAGACGTGTTGCGGCATAGGAACTGGAATCAACAACTCAGGGAGGACCTAAAGGTTGTTGAACACCTTGGAGGAAAGGATGTGTAGGAGAGACATAGTTGCAGACAGAAGCTCTGAGGAGTTCTGTGAAGCTCTGCCAAGAGGGCATTGAGCAGGTGCAAGGAGCGCACAGAGGGAGAACTCTGCTATGAGTTTAGAAAGAAGAATCATAATCACTGAGGATTCTGCGAATCTCTGCTAGGTAGGCATTGAGAAGGTGCAAGGGGTGCATAGAGGAGAGAAATGTTAGATGTTCTGTGAAGAGACACTCTGCCAGGTGGGCATTTGAGACAGTGTGCAGACAGGCATAGAGAAGAGAAGAGAACTCTTTGAGTTCTGGAATTCGAAGGAAGAATCCACTGAGGGATCTTCACAGGGTTACTGAACACCCTACAGACTCAGCAAGAGGTTTCTTGAGTGAAGGATATCTAGGAGGGCATCCAAATATTCTCCATTTGTGGGAGAAAGGAAAGGAGAAACGAGTTTCCTTAGAGGTTGAAGCTATAGGAAATCTCAAGATGGATAGCGACACTGTGTGTGCATGAGAATACCCTGCAGAGGTGCAGGAGTTGAAGAATCCTTCGAGGATTCGAAAGGACCAAATATCAGGAGGAACAACATCGAGGAGAACGCACGGTGAGAACTTAGGTAAAGGAGCTCGCAGAGAAGAAAGGAAAAGGTCGAGGCCTTTGGGAACTTGGGATTTTTCCAAGTGTAGGAAGACAGTGCGCAAGCTCAGGAGGGAGCACAGTAGCTGTCAGATTGGCTGGAGAAAGGAGATCTGGACCATCGGTTTTCACATCTAGAAGGTAGTGCAACAGAGGAGCGCATAGAAGAGAGGATCTAGACCATGGGATCTTGATTGAATTACCCGTCAGCCGTTGGATCATCCAGAATCTGCATGAGGTTTAAGCCCTCAAAAGGAGAGGAGAAAAGTCCCGAAAGGCATTGAGGCATCGGGATATCGACACTCATGATAGAGGGGATATCGAGGACGTGAGGAGAGTCACTCAACACCAGAAACCTCAAATTAGCGAGATTTGATCTGGACCATTCGTTTGGGAGCGGACGCGTGTCACGTGATTACCCACATCGGGGACTCGGGCATCGGAGGTTGGAAGAGGAAGTCTGTCGACTTCACGAGTGGAGAAAAGGCGAGAGCCCTGTGTTGTGGGCCTAGATGATGTCACATCGGGATATCGATGTTCAGGATATCGGAGATCTCGAGGTCGAGAAGTTGGGAAATTGGTAGAGAAAGTCCCGAAATCGCGAGATTGGATCTGATCCGTCCATTCGTTGGGGACACGTGGTGAAGATCCAGACTATCAGGAAAAGTACCGAAGGGGGAGAGCCCATCGGCATATCGGGGTTCGGTATTTCGTGAATCCGGAGGACAAGAGGTCGGGTAAATCCATGTTGGAAATCCCAAAAATGATCTGAGCCATCCATCCATTGGGGACACATGGTGGAGCTCTGGATTATCAGAGAAGGTCCTGGTAGGAGAATCGTCAATCGGGAAATCGTAAATCGGGAAATCAGGAATCCCGTGGACAAGAAGTCCTTGCAATTTGGAATCGTGAAGTTCGAAATATCAACAAGGAGGAAAGCGCCATCGTGGGGCCAACTATCAGCATAACGGAGAATCGAGATTCGAGAGATCGACAGTCTCGAGGGAAATTGCATCTCGGTATTGGAAAGTCTGAAACCCCGATACGAGGTATGACTGCAGTCATATTGGGGAAGGTCACGTGGACCACGATCTTATCCCATAGGGCTAACTAAAGTTAGAGCGCATCGGGATTTTGAAGCCAAAAACTCCTGAAGGAGATAAGACTGTGGTCTTATGAGGACTAGTCATATGGACTAGGGGGCATAACCAGGAGGGGCTAAGGAAAAAAAAGAGTGCATCGGAGATTGGGGATTCAAGAGAACAGGAAATCTTGACGTCAGGGATCACAAAACCCCGAAACCCAAAATTAAATCGGGGAAAGGTTACAGGCGCGTGCAGAGGTCATGACAGGAAATGGGCAGGACCTGTGGATCGAGTTTTCAACAGAGATTCCAATAGGGAATCGGAAGAGCCGCTTCGGCTCATGAAATGATTGATCAATCCTGTGAGAAGGAGCGCGAGGTGGTGGTCGTGTCTCGCTGCGTCACCTCTGCATATTCTTCTATCAGGGTGCACTTGCATTCTTCTATCAAACGCAAGATCAGATCGATATGGACTTCACGCAAAAATCCATGACAAAATTTTCGGCTGACAGTATGCCTTCCACGGCTAGATTTTCATGCTTTCCATTTATGTGGTGAAATGAGGTTTCAACCACCTTCCCCATTTTCATTAAATTCTTTCATAGGGATCAGGGTGAGACCTGACACACATGAATGTTCCAGGCAAGCTCACGACTCCTTTGAGTCAATTTTGGTGCCTCGAGGCCATGTAGATTGTTCTCATTGACCGAATTGGGTGCTTTACTCCTAGGCGTAGTTCTTTTCTTTCCCCCATGCCACCGCGGGCCTTGACCTCGTTCTTATCCCTCTGCAAACTCAGGATTTCTCATTTCAGGGGTTTTCACTCCTCTTGATTTCAAATATCCTAATGCTTGCTCCCGTGAAATGGCCTACTTGGATCAACGATCAGATTTTCCTTGAATCTGACGACCATGATCATCTCCTCAAACAACCTCAGCCACCCGTCACTCGATCAGGAGCCTATCCTTTATTTAGCCCTACCTCCATAAGACCCTGGGCAGTGACCACGAGACTGATTCCCAGGCATGTCACGATTTCGCATTTCGTGAACACATGTTGCGCTCAATATTCAAACCTCCTAGTTGCGAAATCGCTATCGCTCGGATCAGGCGACGCTCGTCTCTTTGCATCAGACGACCCATATTGTATCGACGTTTCAGGACTTCATGACATCGACAATTCTCACCCCAAATTTCTCAAAAGACTTTCTCCTTGGTTGAAATCTCACGCCACGTACCGCTCTAGAATGGACGACCCCGATTATTTTGTGAATTCATGTTTCGCAAGTCCACATGACTCAGCCCTTTGTATGCTCCATCCTATGAGTCAACAAAATTCCAATCTTGCACCATGCGTCCCTCTGGTACCAACAACTAAGATCAGCCTCACGATTTTGGACCTTTGTTTGATGCTAAACCTGGTGCAACTACATGATCCCAATCAACCGATGGTCATTGATCTGATATATCTGATGGATCTCCGCCATTGAAAACTGATCATGCTCTCTTTCCAGGAGTTGACATCAGACTGCTTCAAGTGTTGCGCTTGGTTCTCACGAATGCGGCGTGTTTGGCTTACTTGAATGATCAACTGAGGGCTTGGGAAGACAAAACATCATAGGAAGAGATGAAAAGAGGAATGATCGACCAAAAGAGAGAATAGGAATGTTGAGGGATGATACTTATTAGAGAGGCTTCCATGTCGATCAAAAGGATGAAGACAAAAAGAATATAACCTACAAGTCCAGAGGGAAATCTTACGATCCGGTCTGGAAAAGGGGTAGGGATAGGCAAGGATACAGACTTAGGTAGAAACCATAAACCTTTAAGGTTTGATAAATTTGTGTGCTAACATTAGGCTCCATGGGGGATAGAGTCCTCCCTGCGAGTCTCTAAGAACTCTTTTTGCAGCTTCAGTGCCTTAGTGTTGGGTTGTGGAGTATCCTATCAAAAACAAAATAAAATAAAACATAAATGGTATTTACAATGGTGGGATGCCGATTACGGTTTTAAACAAACAAAAAAAATTAGGAAGTGTCATTTACAGGGCCACCAAAAGCTTCGTCTCCCTCCAAATTCTACAATCTGTAAGTGTTATTTGGAAATGATTCAGAAATATTGAAGGGACCTATCCAAAGGACTTCAAATTTACCTTGCTTTCCCTTGTCCTGTCTGGGTGCATCCCATTTTAGTAGTAGATATCCTAGCTAGAAATCCTCTTCGATTCCTTTCCTGTCAAAATCTTTCTTGATCTTTTGTTGGCGGTCATGTGCTTTTGCCATCACTTTCTCTATAGTTTGTTGTACTTCTACCAACTGATGAATTCTCCTGATCATGTCATCAGGCTCTCCTTGGTAGTATTAGAAGAATTTTTCTACAGGCATGGCAAGATGAGAAGGAAAATCTGCTTCAGTTGCTTAAACAAGTTGGAAAGGAGAGATGCCCAGGGACCTCTTTTTTGTCACTCTATCAACCCACAGAGAAAATTTGATCTTTGAGTCCCAGGATTTCTTGCTGTCCTCTATCAGTCTTTTGATGATCTTTATTAGTCTCTTGTTGGAGGATTCTACTAATCCATTTCCTTGCGGATAGTAAGGGGTGGAGTGGATTAATGAAATTCCAAACTTCTCAAAAAACTTGATCAACGGTTCGACCCTAAAGAAAGCAACATTATTAGTAACAATGTTTTCTGGGAAACCAAACCTTTCTATAATATCTTTGAGAAAACCAATGATCACTTTGTGAGTAGTGCTCCTAGTGGGGATAACTTCTATCCACTTGGTGAAATAATCCGTTGCAATTAAAATCCACCTGTGTTGAACACTTGAATGAGGATGAATTTCCCCAATAAAGTCTAGGCCCCATTGCTGAAAGGGTCTTGAAGCTAGTACAAGCGTCAATGGCAGAGACTTGAGATGTTGCTTCCCAGAGAATTTTTAGCATTTAATATAATCCTTGATTTTTTCAAATACATCAGTGAATAGACTAGGCGAGTAGTACCCATCCCTGAGAATTTTGTAGGTTGTGGTCTTCCAGAAGTGATGTCCCCCACAGAGGTTGTCATGGAAATCAAATATAATTTTATGGGCCTCTTGTGGGTCCAAACATCTCAGAATCACTCCTAGAGGGTCTTTCCAATATAGAACCTAGTCAATATGGAAATATATGATTGCTTTGAGCTTTAAAGCTCTTGCCTTGATTTTCCCCATTCCATCTAGAGGTCACAACTCTTGCAGAAAATATATAATGTCTTTATACCAGGTGCATTCTGCCAATGGAGGGTTGTCCCGAGAACTTTTATCAGATAAATCAGCTTGTTGATCTTCTGAGTAAGTGTCGATGAGATTGACCCCCAAAGATTTACAATTAGATTTAGCCAATAACTTGGCTAAACCCTGGCCTTTAACTAGCTTGGTGGGTTTTATTTCCAGATCAAAATCAAGGATTTTGGAAATCCACTTGCTCCTTCTCCCGTCTATGTCAGGCTGAATGAGAATGTCTTTCATGGAAGTTGAAGGAACATATGCAATGATTTTGGAATGAAAAACATAGACTCTAAAATATTTAAGAGATTTCACCAAGGCATAAGCCTGCTTCTCCATGATGTCATATATGATATTTGTATCTCTTAATGGTCTGCAGAAAAAGGAAATAGGTTGTTCTAGCCCTGCATCATTATTTTGTAGTAAAACAACTGCCATTGTATCAAAAGAAGAAAAGGAGAAAATCAGAAAATACTTGGAATAATCAGGACTGATTAGCATAGGTGCCTCATTCAGTGCCTTCTTGATTTGGTTGAAGGATTATTTGTACTCAACAATCCATTTTACTTCATTACCCTTCTTGAGCATGACTGTGATATGCTTCACCAATTCAACGAATTTTTTTTATTTTATTTTATTTTTATTTTTATGTTTGGAGGAATCAGCAACTAGTTGGGCACGTGCTCGCGTTACACGTGGCCGTGTTATCCAACTGCTACCACTATAATCTCCAGGTGTGCCCATGAGGCCCCATACATGACACACATTGTAAGTCGGGGGGAGTTGAACTCGAAACCTCATGGAACTTCATTTTCACGGCACTTGCCAATTGAGTTGCCCCCCCCTGGGGACCCAATTCAGTGAAATTTGAAACAAACCTTATTAATAAATTGATTTTTCCTAGGAAGGATTGAATTTCTTTCTTGGATCTAGGAAGGGATAAGGCTTGAATAGATTCTACCCTTCTTGAATCAATCCTGACCCCCTCGGCTAATACAATGTTTCCCAACAATTTTCCCTCCTTCATGGAAAACAAAGACTTCTTGGGATTTAAGGAGAGACCAAATTTCCTTCATTTCGAGAAGACTTTCCTTAGATGTTGACAATGTTATTTTTCAGATTTGGAGAAGACTGTTATTTCATCCAGATAAATGACCATGAATTTATCTCTTTCTCCAATGAAGGTGATGTCCATGGCTCGTTGAAAGGTTTATCCTGCATTCATCAATCCAAAGGGGATTTTGGCATAAATGAATGTGCCCCAAGGAGTGGTGAAGGATGTATTTTGTTTTTCCTCTGGAAGGATAGAGATATGATTGTATCCAAAAAATCCATCAATCATGGAGATCCTGGATGCACCTATTACCATCTACAATATGTGTTCCATATTTGGCAAAGGGTAATTGTCCTTCTTAGAGATTCTGTTCAGATTTCTGAAATCATCACGCAGTTTGAATTCCCCATTTTTATTTCTCACTGGGACCAAGTTGTCTACCCATTCATAATATCTCAAAGGGACAATGATTTGGGCATTCAATAGCTTCTTTACCTCCTTTTCCATAATAGGCAGCAACATAGGATTTATCTGTCTTAATTTCTGCCTAAATGGTTTGGCTTCCTCTTCCTTCAATGGGATCTTATGCTCAATGATGGTTGTGTCGTATGTTCTAAGGTATTTGTAGGTCCAGAAAAACACATCAGAAAATTCCCTTAACAATTCAACATACATGGTCCTCTTCTCCTTTGACAAACTTCTTGACAACTTGACAAATTTGGGATTCCCCTCTGTGCCAATGTTTCACTTAGTTACATCAGCATCCTCATTTGGGACATTACCTTTTATTGGCACATCATTTCTGTCAAATAATATTTCCAAAGGGACTAGTCACTTTGGGATGTGGTTGTTGGGTAACTGGACAATGTGATGATTAGCAATTTTTTTCAGAAAAACATCAGGATGAGGATGTATTTCAAAGTCATAATCTTGATCAATGTGTAATGTTGAAAATTCGTCAACAGTCTCTAGGAACCTTTTGATCTCAAGATCGTCCTCAAACACTTTCCAATGCTTGACGTTGTCAGGTATGGAGGGTCTATATTTTACTTCTATATCATACCTGAGCTTGGGTGGCAGAGGGACTTTGAAATTGATTTCTGATATAGGCAAAGAGTCAACCATGAAATTCTCTTATCTGGGAACAAATGAAATGTTTAAAGCCGAGAAAAAACTGTCAATGAGGTCCCATACTTCATTTCTATATGATCTCAGTCGAGGGTGCTTATCCTAATAAATATTCCTGATCTGCTGGACAATCATCTCAGCATCTCCAAACACTGATATCTATTCAATACCCATGTCCTTTGTAACCCTCAAACCCAAAACACAAGCTTCATATTATGCCACATTATTGGTAGCTTCAAATTCTAACTTGTAGGATAGAGATATAGTTTCTTGAGCAGGGGAAACAAGGACTACTCTAGCACCAGCACCTTCTCTAGAAGAGGCTCCATCAAAGAAAATTTTCCACACAGAGGTAATCGGAGGAGAATCCTCACAAAAATTAATGGGCTTTTTTATCTCAAGAGGGAGCTCAGGGGCATCAGTGAGTTGCAATAAGCTGGATCCCAAATCAATGTCAAGTGAAAAGATAGGATGGTTGGTGGGATTTGATTCATCGCTCATCATCTAGGCCAACTAAGATTCTCTGTATAGTCTTCTATGTTGCCCCCCAAACACAGGAATGGTAGCATATGTGAGGTCCATATACAATGTTCCCCCAAGTCTTTTTATCCAGGATCTTGATAATAGCATGCCAAACTTGGGAGGAACATCATCCACCATGATATTCATGACCACACTTTTCATGGGTAGCTAAAACAAGGTCACAACCAGAAATTTAATGACCCCAAGAAATTGTACTTTTTTGGAGTCAAAGGAATACAAGTCATGGTATGATTTTGTCATTTCTAGACCTAATTATTCTATGATAGTTTTGATCATGAGGTTATGGGAGGCCCCTGAATCCATCAGACAATTATGTAGTACCTTGTCATGTATGTTTAGTGATGTGTATAAGGGAGGGGATGAATTGTCTATATCTTCTACCATGCGACCTAGGATGATTGATGGTTTCTCGTCTTGTAAATTGATTGAGTCTGAGGGTTGATTCAAAGGTTTGGGCAGAAATAGTTTAGATAGGGATCTCTTAAAGTATTCATGCTTGACCAGCTCTAAAAGGGGTAACGAGATCCTAATATTCTGAATTTCATGCTCAAATTTAAAATAGGAAGGGAACTTCATAATTTCTTTTACCCTTGGGATAGGACCTTTGACTTCTGGTGGGGGGTTTTGCATTCTCGTTTCCTTCCTGCTGATTTCTGTGTCTTTGGCGGGCTTGTCTGCTCTGGAAGGATGATCAGGGATGTTAGACTTATCGTCTTTATTCTTAGACCTGAGGTTGTATCTACTCGGGTTGTCACTGGCCTTATTCTCCTTTATCACCTCATTTAATTGAATTTCCATGAGAGACTCCTCATATGGTGATTGAGTTAAGTGAGGAGAAGGAGATACGTCTTCGAGACAGTGAATTTCTGGGTTAAGTTCCTCTTCCTCTCCACCATCATCTACGAAAAGGTTTTTCTGAATAGGGGTTTGGATTTTCTGATCATCCATGTCCCTGTTTTGAGGCTCTCTTTGCATAATCTAAGGAGCATGGTTATTCGACCTTCTGAAGTTTCCTTTGTTATCAACATTTTGAGTATTTTTGTACGTTTTCTTTCCCTCCAATTCCAACCTTTCCATCCTAGATGAATGTGATTTTAGTAACTTGGATACTTCGTCCATTTGAGTGGGGGGGGGAGGGGGTAGAGGAACTGCAGGTTGAGGCTTTGGATCTTCCCATTCCTCTATCTTTGTCAGCCTTATTCTTGAGTCAGTCAACTACCAATATGTTAGATTCTACTTCCAGGGCTGCATCTTTCATATGAGCCAAGGAGGTAGCTCTTCTCTCTCTTAACAGGAGGCATAAGTCATGGTCAAAAGCACTAGAATAGGTAATTTTGGTGGAGGCCTTTGTAGGATTTATCTCAACAGGTATTTTATTGTACATTTTGTTGAATATTTTGGATAAATCAAAGACAAACTCTCCCTCTTTTCTCTTTAGGGACCCAAACTCTGTAATATAATACACAAAGTCTTTTTTATCCCCACATTGTCTCAGGAAGACATCATCTAAATCCTCAATCCCATCAATGGATCCAGGGGTCAGGGCCCTGAACCACGTTTTGGCTTCTCCATCAAGGATATGGACAAAAATCCTCAGCCATACATCTTCGTCTACTATGACATAGTTATCAGCATAACTATAGAAAGATGCAAGGTGTTCTTCTAGAGTTATATCTCCCTCTCCTGTAAACTTAGGCAGTTGATTAAGGTAGGCACCTGCTGGTAAGGCATTAAGAGGATGAGGAAGAATGAGAGGGGCATATATGGTAGCTACTATGGCATCCATTCTAATTCTAGGGGGATTAACACCCGCCATTGGGATGTGAACTAGAGGAGAACTAGGTGGGGATGGAGTTTGAGCAGGGGAGATTGGAGGTGTGTTTTTGGGGATAAAATAAAACAATAGAGGACTTGAGGGAGCATAAATTTCCCTGTCCGTAAATGCAAAAACTTTAACAGGAGGAGTAGTAGTGAAGCTCGCAGAGGGGAAATCAGCAGGAAAACTCCCAAAATTTAAACTTATAGAAACTCCAACAGAGGGTGTAACAAGAAAATGAGAAATAGCTATTGGAGTTGCTATATGAGGGTGGTGAAAATGATCGGAAATACCTGGTTCAGCAGCTGAAGTACCTTCTTGAAGGGTCTTTCTTCCTCTGACAATTTTCTCTTGGTTAGCTTCAGGAGTCACTAGAGGCAGCTGTGGAGTAGACCTCGTGTGTTTGTCTCTGGAAGCCATATCTGAAACAATGGAGTCACTAGTGGATTCACATAGATGGATTCACCACAGTGGAGTCACCAGGTGCACAATTGAAATCTTTGATGTACTAAGTTTTGATGCACCTTCAAAACTAGTAATCTTTGTCATTCAATCCTAGGGAAAATCTTCAATTTCATCCTCGACAATGGCGCCAAAAATGTTAACATCAGAAGTCACCCATGGATTGCGGTAGAGGTAATCCTGATACCCATAAGTTTGTGTTTCATGAAAAACAAATATAAAGGCATTCTAATGGACGCAGACTCAGGATGGTATCGTTCTAACTCAGAAAACTAGATTGGAAAGCATAAGCAGGTGAGGTCTTGGTCTAACTTCAATCAATAAGTTTTTCTATAGTGGTGAGTAGGGGGAAGAAATTAAGGAGAGTGAAGATATTTTCTATGAACGTAGGTCTTCCAACAGCCTAAGGAAGTAAAAGCTCAGAAAACAAGATCCTCTTGGATTCAGAGCTTCAGGAAACTGAAAACATTATGACATCGTTGAAATCAAACATCCATTACAACAGAGTCACAATAATCCATGTGACTTGGATTAATCATGATTGAATCCTTCAATCATGAACATCCAATATCAAACGCATAATAATATGGAGTAAGAAAAGATGACTTGGATTAAACAAGAAGTCTCAAATATAGATACATAACCAAAATCCAAAGGCTTTGATAAAACTTTACAATGCAGGAGCTTATCTCAACCATTGACCATTACAAAATATAAAACCTGAGTCTGTATACTCAAAGAAACTTTCTCCCTATAGAATCATGATCTGCTCACTCCATTCAAGGCTTGGCATCTACATATTCTTCTGTCAGGGTGCACTTTCATTCTTTTTTCAGACACAAGATCAAATCGGTATGGGCTTCATGCAAAAATCCATGACAGATAATTTTCAGCTAAGAGTTTGCCTTCCACAGCCAGATTTTAATGATTTTCATTTATGTGGTGAAATGAGGTTTCAACCACCTTCCCCATTTTCATTAACTGCTTTCAGAGGGATCAAGGTGAGACCTGACACCCCTGAATGTTCCAGGCAAGCTCACGACTCCTTTCAATCAATTCTGGAGCCTTGAGGCCATGTAGATCTTTCTCGGTGACCAACTCAGGCACTTTACTCCTTGGCACAACTCTTTTCCTTGCCCTGCACGACTACGGGCCTTGAACTCATGCTTATCCCTCTGAAAACTTAGGATTTCACATTTTGTTGGTTTTAACTCCTCTTGATTTCAAATATAAGGATGCTTTCTCCCGCGAAATCGCCCACTTGGATCAACAGTTGGATTTGACTTGAATCTAATGGCCATGATCATCTCCTCGAACCACCTCATCCGCCCATCGCTTGATCAGGAGCCTATCCTTTATTTAGCCCTGCCTTCATATGACCTTGGGCAGTGACGACGATCCCAATTCCCAGGCACGTTGCAATTTCGCATTTTGCAAACTCATGTTGCACTCTATGCTCAAACCTTCGAGTCACGAAATCGCGATCACTCAGATCAAGCAACACGCATCTCTTTAAATCAAACGACCCAAATTGTATCAGCTTTTAGGGACTTCGGTCCATCAACAATTCTCACCCCAATTTTCTCAAAATATTTTATCTGTGGTTCAAATACCACACCACATGTCGCTCTAGAATGGATGGACCAGATTATTTTGTGAATTCACATTTCACGAGTCCTCATGACTCGGCCCTTTGACTGCTCCATCCTACGAGTTAGTGAAACACCAATCCTACGCCATGCGTCCCTCCAGTACCAATGGCTAAGATTAGCCCCCTGATTTCGAACCTTTGTTCAACGCTAAACCTGGTACAACAGCATAATCTTGATCACCCGAGGGTCATTGATCTGATCCATCTAATGGATCTTCACCATTGAAAATTGATCTTGCTCGCTCACTTTGAGTTCACATCATACTGATTCAAGTGTTGCGCTCGTTTCTCACGAACGCGACCTGTTTGGCTTACTTGAATGACTGGATGAGGGCTCGGAAATACAAATGATCAGAGGCAGTGATGAAAAGAGGAATGATCAGCCAAAGAGAGAATAGGAATGTTGAGGGCTGATACTTCTTAGACAGGATGACAGGTAGATCAAAAGGATGAAGACAAAATAAGATAAGCTGCAAGTCCAGAGGGAAAACTTACGATCGGGTCTGCAAAACGGGGGGGGATAGGCAAGGATAAATACTTAGGTAGAAACCACAAACCTTTAAGGTTTGAAAAATTTATGTGCTAATAGTATATTTATAGGATACTGGAATCTAATATAGACTAAGTGTATG
>ML810174.1:138567-150142 GCA_009831015.1 Picea engelmannii
GACCACATACATTCCTTCGCACAAAGAACTATTGCTTCTACACTACATTCCTCTCTATTTATACTTTACAAAATCTTACAATAAGGCCTAAACATGGGGAAAACCCATGGGCCGACATCCCATAAACCCATTACAAAACCCAGAGGACCCCTTAATGGGTCCAAATATCCCTCAAAATAGGTGAGATCCACGATATCATCTCTTCCTGGGTGCTCCTACTTCGACTAGCGTGTCGAAGTCCCAAAAGTGGGCCAAAACCTCCAAAACTGACGAAAGTTTCCCCAAAACTTGGTCGAGGGAAAACAAGCCCCCAACTCACCTGTGACTTGTCCCGAGTCACTCAGGTCTAGACAATGTTTCTTCAAAATCCTCGAGCTTAAATCAAGCTACCTCAACTTGCTTCTTTGCTTGAGCCTCCTTCTCAGTGAGCTCCTGGACCGTCTGCTTTGTAATAGGCCCTTCCAAGAGCTGTTCTACTGTTGCAACTACTTGGTCTAACTGTGAACCTTGGATATCGATCTCCTCGAACACCTTGCAATATTTTTCCTACACAGGTTGCAACTTTTGTGTTACTTATGTTATCACCATGTAATTTTCAAATGACATCCAAGAGTTGGAATTTTAGCGAAAGATTATGTCACTAAAAAGGTATGATATTTTAAAGGAACGAGCTATATCTGACGGAGGATGGAAAAATATGGAGAAAGCATAAAGAGTAAGCCTCGGTGAACGATCGATCTTGAAAGTGGCCCAGATCAATGACTAAGGTGCATATCGGAGATCAAAATAGCGTGACGATTAAAAAATCGAGGGCGGGCTGAGGAAAACCATCATGATTTTATATGTAGATGTGTGGTTCCCTCAGAGGGACATTGGGGAAAAAATAATTTTGACTTAAACCACTTTCTCCAACCCCTGATGCCACCGTCACTGGGTGCATGTGGACCGTAGATCTTAAAGCAGTCTAGATCAATGGCTGAGGATCATATCGGTGATTTAAGTAACATGAAGATTAACGAAATGAGGGTGGGCAGAGAAAAAATGTCATGGTTTAAATTGTGTATGTGTGGCATCCTCAGAGGGACATCGAGGTGAAAAGAGGTTCGCCTAAAACCGTTTTCTCCAATCGTCGATGCGAACGGATACCTATAAAAGGAATACCCCCCAACATTATTTTTTCATAATTTGGAGGATTTGAATGTTCAAAAATTTGGCACAGAGCATTCATTTGAAACTCAAGATCAAAAATTGAACCAGGTTCGCACTTCTTTCACTATTCACCAGGTATTTTCACCATGGCTACTAATCCTATTGTCTTATCCGTAAATGAGCTAGATATCTCTTCTAAAGAAGAAGCCCTAATTGATAGAGACTCTAACATTTTCGACACAGAGATAACAGTCTCACTCGTTTCTGTGTCCAAATCAAATTTGTTGGACAATGTTGGAACCTGCCTACCTTTCCTCGAAGCAGATCAAGCCTTCATCACCCCTTACATTGTAGAAGTAGTCTTTCCTTTAATTGAATTTGTAAGTTGGTGTGCAGAATGATATTCTTATGAAGAAAGAGTTATTTTGAATAAATTAGGGTCTGGAGTTTTATGTGAAATAGATGGTCCATCGCTCTGGCACACCCTCAGTATGCCCGAGTCTTCATCCATGATGTCAGAGCCCTTCTAGGAACAGAAAATGATCACAATTGATAGAGAATTCCCACCAGAAGTAAAAACACATTTTCTTCAAACCATTGTCAAGACCGAGTGCCATTCAGAGAGTCTATCTTTTCCTGCTAGCATAAGCGTCATGATCATCGAATTCCAATGGGCTTGTTCCCTATTAAGTCAAATTTTAGGATTGGACAATGACAAGTTTGTGGTAGAAGTCAAGTTAGGTTTCCTGTTGACTTTATTTATGTCAGAGTCTGGTCAGTCAGTCTCTATCAGTTTTGACAAATTCATTGTTGACAATATGCATCAACAATTGGTGAATTTCAATTCATTAAGACATTTCAGATATTACACCCATTTGTTGAGGATGTTCCTGGAATCTACTAAAACTGAATTTCCCGAGACTACATTGATTTCAATTGAATATAAAAGGATCACCATGATTATCTTCATAAATAAGATTACATCCAGGGTGTATAGTCTTATCTCCAATTCAGACTTGCTGAGGGTCCTAGAAGAAATGCAAATTCGTTTACAACCAAATCCATACAGTAGGATAGGTGACTGGATGTTGTTCATACAGTCCACGACAATTTGGGTATATGGCTACCAGGAAGGACCTCATATTTTACTAGTTTTTGTGACCCCAAGAACCTTTGCTTTGGAGTTCATAAGTGACACAGACCCCAAGCCCTTAGGCCGAGATCCGCTCAGGATCTCTCTAAATCTACCCTTTGAGTCTAATTGACTCTTTGATTTCCCCTTAGGAAATATCTCATACACTCACGGTGTATCCATAGCTCCTTTGTAAAACTCGCCCTATGTAGACTGAACCTAGGAGCAAGCCTTACTCTCCTATATGACTGTGATCTAGTCTTTTCATAGACATCTCTCACTTCTCAGAAGTTCGCAAGTTTGGGCATTGAACTCTCGTTCTCCTCTTCTACAAAACCCCGAGATGCAAAATTCAGTGGTGATTTGACTTTCCTTTCTCACTTTTCGCAACTCACAATCTCGGGAGTTGGAGTGTAAACCCTTTGTGCTTCCCTTTCGCGAAGTTCTGAGATGCGATAGGGTAACTACGATTGACCCCTCGATGTGCGAGTACATGCTAGTTGTCTTCCTTGTGGTCCCCACCTGAAAAATGTGTCACACATTCACATGAGTTCTCAACTCTTCACCACTTCACAACTCATGCACTATTCCTCTGCCCCTTCAAAGTTCCAAACTCCAAAATGAGAGTTCACGGGAGATCCGATGGCCCTTGTTGGATTGGATCGAACGACCCTACTTCTCCTGAGCTTATAATTAGAAAAACACTCATTGTAACTCCCCTTGCTCCTTTGTAAGATATAACGGTTCTATAGTATTCAGTACTTCTCCACGGAGAATTCCGACCGTTCAATTTCTTCCACCAAAACCTCTACGAAATAAACTAATGTTCTTTCGCTGGAACTTATCCTCCTACAAAGCAACTTCATGTTTCTTCCCTTTGATTACTTCAAAGGAACTAACCCTCCTGAGCTTTCTTCGCAAACTTGAGTCTCCAAAAAGAATCCTGCACGCACTCCTTGCGTCAATCCTTCAAATACTTCTAAGTATTTGATTCTTTCGACTCTGTGCACCATCTGCAACAACATTCCTTCAACTCTCTCCTCGTTTGATGAGTTCTAAGATTCTAACTAGCCTACGGACACCTTGCACGGCTTTTGTGCTTCACTTGCACTTCTGTTGGAATGAGAATAATGGTATCCCTCCTGATCTTTCAGAGATAAACTTTGAGCCTTGTCAATGCACACCTTGCAGACGCTTTCACTGCACTCCTTGTAGGAACTTCCCTCACTCAGGAAGAGAAACAATTGAAACTCATTCTCTCTCTCTCTCAGACTTCAAACATTCAACATGAAATCATACATACACACAATATTAAAACAAATGCATAATAGAGAGAATAACACAATTATCAGCATGCCATTCAGCATGTACACACAGAAAACATCATAACACCATGAGTCTGATTCAAAGCTCCATATATTAATTCAAAGCTTCTGTACATGGGTTCTTCTCTACAACTTTCTGCTACAACTTCCTTCTTCTTCTGCTCTATGCTACAATTACAATGAATAATGTATATAATACAAAGACGAGGGTGTCTATATCCATTTTCCCTCCTTCTTTTCTAAACTGTCTAATCTATCATTTAAATCTACCTACTTTCATTAACTATGCATAAATGACTTAATGTTTTATAGATGAGATAAATCGCTCAAGATCTATTTACAACCCCCAAGATATAAATGAAAGTACATCATCTTCCTAAATATTACATTAATATCCGCTCCCTTAAACTTTCAAAACATTTCAAAACGTGAAAAAAATGTGTGTTGCGCTTTCTAGTTGTCCTTCGCCTCCATGCTTGCTTGACTTCTTACGATTCTCCTGCATCAATAAGACATAGTATCATCTCAGAAAATGAGAACTTTTTGAAAGCACACAAGGCTTCTAATCTAAAATTTCCTTTCATAGTAGGTCCTTTTGTAGTGAAGAAAAAGTCTTGTTTGCCTCATATTCAATCTAAACTCAATGAATTTGTGTTCACATAGTTGGAAGAAAGAAAATACGACCCACACCAAATCATTTCAAAGAGGACATTGGTAAGAAGGGAAGGTTCCTATGAACACAAGAATGTCGAAGGATTCGATAAGTTGGCCAATCTAGAAACTTGTGTGGATATGGAGGTCACTATGCATCATGATCTAACAAAACAAACGGAACCAGCTTCCCAGTAGGGCCCAACACAAAAACATTCTCATAGATTGATTGTCAAAGCTCCTAAATTGAGTGTTTACAATAAGAGGAACAGTTCAAAGGCCCTGGGTGCCAGTAGCTATCAAGATACTCTCAAGAAGATGAATATCACATCACCCTCTCAAGTGGTTGACCTAGAAGGAGAAGAGCCCAAAGGAAAAACATGCATGGAGATGGTGGAAGATGTAACCAAGGATGAAGGAGCTAGTATAGGAGATAGACCGCAAACTAAAAGCAGCAAAAAAAAATTTAGTAGCAGGAAACACATATTCAGCCAGACAACTAGGGTTTTTTATCAGTCCAAAGAAGATTTAATGAACCAGTACGTTGTGAAGGGAAGTATGGCCAACAGTGAAATAAGAACCCATTTCCCTAAGTGGAAAATAATTCCCAGTCTAAAGCCTCCTTACTCTCAGTCAAAGATGTGGAAAAGAAAACATTTAACATAGCAGTGGCTGATGATGATAAAGCATCTGAGATCAAAATGCATTATGAAAATATTGGTGCCTCTGACAAACTAAAGTTTCACAAAAATGTCAGCGATATGTTATATTTTGATTATCTGAGTTTAAGTTTGAGGGTTGCAAGATTGACGACACATGCAATCAAACTAGATGGACAATTAAAACAAGAAAAGGCATCCAACAAAGCCTAGATGAAACAGGTCAAAAGACTAGAGTCTGAAGGCCCTCAAGGGGTGAAATCTTCTCTGGATGAAAAGGATAAGATGATCCTAAGCTTAAAGAAAAGGATGAAGATGTCACCGACTGACCATCCACAAACAATAGAATTGACTTCCTTGGAACAGGAAAAAGAAACATTCAGACAAGAGGCACTCAATTACAAATCTAAAGTGATTTCATTGGAAAAAGAGAAAGAAAATTGGTCACAAACATAGGAAACGGCATCATATGTGGCTGTCATAGTACCTACTAATACAGAGGTTGGATCTAGCATGGAAGAGTTGGTCCAATCCATGTGCCAGGTAAGCATCAAAAAAATTGAGATCAAATGTATCAACAATGTTATAGGAAAGTTGAAACAAGAGATGAAAGTAAAAGATGAGAAGATGGCTCAACTTCACAGAGATAATCAATATTTGCAAGAGAGGGTGAGCAAGTTGAAAACCAGGTTAAAGGGAAAAACATTGGTGCAGGGAGACAAACATTTCATATGGGATGTTATTGCTGCAGAAGCTGCTAAATTCAGGGTTTATCTAAATGTTATAAATGACAAAGAAAATGTGGATTCTATAGCTTAGATCAGGTGTGATGTTGTTAATGAAGTATTAGCCAAGAAACCCTCAGAATGGGCAAAAAATGCTATTGACTTGATAAATTATGTGCCAACTGCTGACCTTCAAACTATCGGGGTAAAATATAGGACTACATTTATCATTTCAGCCAGGAAGATCATCACCAAACACAACTTGCTCAGATCAGTCCAAAACAAATATTTGGAGATGGAGCACAACATAGAGGAGTTTAAATATGCATTTGATTAGTTGTTCATCAAAGGCCTCCCATCATTTTGGAATGACATAGGTTTATTGCACAACCATGAAGATTACAATACCCTCCTCATGCAATGTAGAATGAACCATTCTAAATTTAAAGCTATAGAAGAAAGTCTGAAAGGCCCAAGTTTGGTAGAATATTTGGCCACTGACTTTGAAATTTTGAATAAATTCAAATAGTGAAAGTCAACATGCCTACTAAGTCCTATGCCACATGGATTGATTTGGAGATTTTGATTAAATAGATGATGGATTGTGGCATCCCTTCTGATTCGCAATGGAAGGAAATTGTACGGTTGGGTAAGCCAAAGTGCCATATTGTTGGAGCCAGTCAGTGATACCAAAGTGTCATCAAATGTACAGATCTGATAGAAGACTAAAGTGATACAGATGGCGATAAAGAAACCGAACAATCAGAGGAATCGTCCATAATTCTAAAAACGTTTTTGTCCATTATTATAAATCGTTTTGTATACCGAAACTGTCATTCAAAATAGTTTTGGAAGCCGAAACGCTTAAGTTTCAATCATTTTGATCAAATTGTATAAGTATTGGGTTACTTGAATGAATTAATGTTGTAAAAAGTGCAAGAGCACCTTTTGGTTGTATCAAACTCTATTTGTAAATTTTCTGAATCTGAATTGAATATAAATGCAGAAGATTTTGAAGTCTCTATGAAAAGATTCTAACGGGTGGTGATATGAGATTTGTTTCCTTTAATCGTATGTATTTCCTATGACCTATCACTTCATTTACATTTTATTCCATTTAAATTGGAGAGTTAAAGGGTCGGAATTCATCTTGTGATCCTCTCGGCTTAAGCAATTTAAACCGTGTGATTGTCTTCTTAACTTATTCATAATTTATTTCGGTAATGCTCTGATGCCGTTATTTGTTTTCTTTATATTCCTACACTCTATTTAAATTTAATAATAACTCAGATTCATAGTCTCATTTATCCTTTGTCCTTTGGAGAGTTCTATCAGTCGATGCATTGTTTTCATTCAATTTCAGAATTTTGACTCCATAGCCCTGTGTGTTCCTACCCTTCCTTGCCAACAACTTTATTAAAAACCCCCAAAACAAACAAAATCTAGCCACCAATTCCCAAAGAAACATCAAGTGACACGAGAGATCCCTCTCTAATTTGAGAAGGCTAGTGAATCAACTCTAAAGCAGGTTGAAATAGTTACCTCTGTTGTTTGTCTATTCATCCAGACAGAATTTACAGAGTGTTAACATTCTGGCACCGTTGCTGAGGACGAAATTGAAATATCTTCCCTGGGAAAACAACTTAAAGATTTAGTTTAATTCCTGAGGGTGACAGTGGATCAAATACCTTATTGGCTGAGATTATTTTTACCCTGGTGACTCCGTTATTTAGTGACTAGTTGCACCACACCTTGTGATATAGAAATCTTGGCTCCTAAGAAAATCCACACCAGGAGAAATCCAGACCCAGAAGCTACAATCCCTGTGTCTGACCTTGAGAAGCTTGTACATAGAAGAAAATAAAGGCCTATGATCCCAGTGTTTCACCCGGACCGATATATGTCATTTCCTAGGGACAGATTGACTAGCATCGAAGATTTTGTATTCGATGTGAAATTTGAACAATCCCTATTCAGAACTAACTCTGAATCTTGTCTAAAGGAGACTATATTTGACGAAAAGAGGTTCCAAGACCTAGTTTTATCCCCATATGTCAAGACTATAGTGACCCCTTCTCAGAACCAACGTCCACTTCGACCCCTCACAATAGCTATGGCATCAATATTTTCTCCCCTCATACTACCCTCTCAACTACATGACCTGCCTCAAGACCACAATCTAAGGATTAAACTATATGATGTTGAAGGTAACATATCAGCCCAAAAAAATTTGGACTGGTTTAATGATTTCATAGACTTGGAAGAAGTGGAATATGAAGATGTGAAGATGAGGTTGTTTACACAAATCCTTGCGGGAGATGTGAAAAAGTGGTTCAGAGCCCTTCCAACAGGTAGTATCGCAGATTTCGAAGCCTTTGAGACAAGATTCCTTTCAAAATGGGGGGATAAGAAAAATCCCCTTCAGTTGTTGACCCAGTATAACAATATGAAGAGATCACTTGATGAGATGGTACAAGATTTTTAAACCAGATTTATGAAGGTGTATAATGCTATTCCTGATAACCCCCCCCCACAATGTAGCTCAGCTCAAATATGTCGATTCTTTTGAAAGTGACTTTGCTTTATTATTAAGAGAACGAAGATCTACCACATTCGACAATATGACGATTGATTATATTGAGGTAGAAGTGAACCTAATGGCTTCATGGAAGATGAAAACCAATGCTGGCAGAGACAATAATAGAGCTCAAGACAAAGCACAACCTTCAAAATCTCAAGCTTCGGAGGATGATGGAAAGGATGGCCCAAGGAAATAGGCCTAACCCCAGATAACATGTTGATGGTCCACCCTGAAATCTGAGAATACCAACTATTCCACAGATTAGGCAAAGAAATCAGGGAAATCAGGCCAATCAAAGAGATCCAGGGAATCTGGGAAACCAGGCAAATCAGGGAAATCAGATAAATCAGGGAAACCAAGGGAATCAAGGGGAACAACAAATCAGGCCTACCTTCCAAAATAGTTATGTAAATGAGGGTTATGATGGATATTTCTAGGATAACATGAACTGCTGCGATGATAAAGAGACAAAGGTATTTTTGACCAAAGAAGAACATGACCAGTTCATGGATGCAAGTGCGATCTCTCTACAAGATGAAGAGGAAAGAGTAGCAGTAGAAAAAGAAGATTATGAGACCGGATTACAAAGTGCCATCATGCAATTCCAAAGGCAGTATAACCTTTGAAATTAAAAAGTACCCCCAAACCCTCCAAATGGTAATCCTCCAAAAGGAAACCCCTCCAAAGAAGCTCAGAACAATGTACCTTCTTCTAGTCAGACCAAAAAAGATTTTGTTGCAAAAGATTCAGCTGCAAAAGACTCCACTGTGAAATATTATGTTGCGAAGGATACTATGGAAAAGGGGAAACAGAAAGAAGAACCTCAAAATAAAATATTGACAAGAAGAGAAATGGTCACCAAAGAAGTAGAAAAGACTCCATTATCTTTCGATTTCGAGAGTGAGATGGCTAAGATAAAATTTTCGGTACCATTTAATGAATTGATCATGAATAGAGAATACATAAATCAGATCATCAAGATGCTTAAAATAGGATAGAACTTTGATACCATAAACATACAAGATGATCACCCAACTATCCTATTTGGGCCCAAAGTAGAAGAAACCAGTGAAAATGAAGAAATCCCTCCTTTTTATGCTAGTTTGAAAATCCAGGAAATGATTCTACACAATGCTATGTTGGATTCTGGGACATCACACAACCTGATGCCAACAGTGGTCATGGAACAATTAGGTCTTGAAGTCACAAGACCTTACAAAGACATGTTCTCCTTCGATTCAAGGAAGGTAAAATTCCTTGGTATGATCAAAGACATGGTGGTTTCTTTGGCACATATCCCAACAAAGAATATGGTGATGGACGTAGTGGTCGTTGATATCCCTTTAAAATTTGGTATGCTATTTTCCAGATCATGAATTGCAAAACTAAAAGGAACTCTCCAAATGGACATGTCTTATGCTACTATTCCTATCTTTGGTCGGGACAAAAGACTATATACAGAGGTTTTTCTTAAATATATGGTCAACAATAAATTATAGCATACCAATCATCCTATCTATTCAGTGGAGATTGAATTAGGATCTTCCATCTTTTTCAATGACCTGTGCTTCGAAGAAGAAGAAACAAAAGTCGTTTTAGCTGACAAAGATGAGCTTAAGGGGAAAATGGAGGAAATTTCAGAGAAGAAAGAGGATGCAGAGAACTATTTATGGAAGATGAATTTCGACGTAGCTGTCTGTAGAGAAGGAGTTAGAGATGGCATATGGATCAACCACCCTAAAGGAGATGCAAATTTGTGTTTTTACAAACTTGTTTTTGAATTCACAAATAACATGGACGAATATGAAGCGTTGATATTGGGATTCAAAGTTTTAGAAGAGCTAGGTTCCAAAAGAGTTGTTGTACATGGAGATTCTGAGCTAATTATAAATCAAATCAAAGGCATCTACCCAAGAAAAACAACCCATATTGAGGGCTTATAGGAATCTGGTACTGGAACTCCTTGAGAAATTTGAAGAGTGAAATCTCTCGACAATTCCAAGAGAACATAATCAGATTGTTGATGCTCTATCCACTTCAGCAACAGTTTTTAGAGTCCCAATTTTCCCTGAGAAAAGTTACAAAGTGGAGGTAAAGTACATTCCAGTAGTATCGGACAATATGAAGCACTGGCAGGTCTTCGAAAATGATAAGCATATAGAAAGCTTCCTCAAAATGGAGAACAAGTTCGTGAATTTGAACATTGATGATGAATATTGCGATGATGAGGTAGATGCAGTAGATTTCATGAGAGAAGGATATTTTGACAATTAGATTGCTGGCAGAGATATCGTTTAGCTAAAGAGTAATATCATCCCCAAGGGTCTAGTACCATTAGAGAAACTTTCTGATAACAATGACGTAGCCAGAAGTCCGAAGATCACAATAGATGAAGGGGACATGGAATATTGAAATATTGGGACTCCAGAGGATCCAAAGATCATGAAGCTGTCTAGGAAGCTCAACCCTAAAGTCAAAGAGAGGTATGTCAAATTAATGAAAGAATTCCCCGACATTTTTTCTTGGAGCTATGATGATCTAAAAGTCTATGATACCATTATAATCCAACATGTTATCCCAATTAAAGAATATGACAAGCCATTCAAACAGAAATTAAGAAGAATAAACCCTCTATTGTTACCATTGATAGAAGAGGAAGTAAAGAAACTGTTTGAAGCAAAAATCATAGTGTCCTTGAGATTTTCCAAATGGGTGGAAAAATGGGTACCAGTTCCGAAAAAGAGTGGAGAAATTAGGTTGTGTGTAGACTCCAGGAATCTAAATAAGGTGTCTTTAAAGGAAAACTATTCATTTCCTAAAATGGATTACATTCTATAGAAGGTAGTAGGCTCTCAAAGGATGTTAGTTCTAGATGGTTTCTCTAGATATAATCAGATTATGGTGCACCCTGACGACCAGGAAAAGACTGCATTCACTACACCATGGGGAATGTTTATGTATGAAAAAATGCCTTTTGGTATTATCAATGTAGGGGAGACATTTCAACGAGCCATGGATATAGATTTTTCTTACGAGAAATATAAATTCATTGTTATCTACCTTGATGAAATTACTGTGTATTCCGCCTTGGATGAAGAACACCTCAAGCATCTCAGAAGGGCGTTTGAAAAATGCCGGAAATTTGGCATATCAATGAATCCAAAAAACTCAAATTTTTCCATGGAAGAAGGGAAGGTCTTAGGAAACATAATTTATAAGGAGGGGATAAAGGTGGACCCCAATAGGGTTTAAGGGATATTGAAAATCAGCATACCCAGAAGAAAAAAGGAGGTACAATCTTTCCTGGGGAAAGTAAATTTTCTGAGGAGGTTTATCTCAAATTTAGCTGAAAT